>JAFMOC010000773.1:47500-90173 GCA_019802505.1 Corydoras sp. C115 | reverse complement strand
GCTTATTCACCACCATACGTTGTGAAATGAATAGAAAATATAGTCAAGACATTGACAAGGTTAGAAATAATGATTTGTATTTGAAATAACATTGTTTTTTACATCAAACTTTGCTTTCGTCAAAAAATCCTCCATTTGCAGTAATTACAGCATTGCACACCTTTGGCATTCTAGCTGTTAATTTGTTGAGGTAAGCTGGAGAAATTGCACCCCCACGCTTCTAGAAACAGCTCCCACAAGTTGGATTGGTTGGATGGGCACTTCTGGCGTACCATACGGTCAAGCTGCTCCCACAACAGCTCAATGCTGGCCACTCCATTACCGATAAAATACCAGCTGCCTGCTTCTGCTGTAAATAGTTCTTGCACAATTTGGAGGTGTGTTTAGGGTCATTGTCCTGTTGTAGGACGAAATTGGCTCCAATCAAGCGCTGTCCACTGGGTATGGCATGGTGTTGCAAAATGGAGTGATAGCCTTCCTTATTCAAAATCCCTTTTACCCTGTACAAATCTCCCACCTTACCAGCACCAAAGCAACCCCAGACCATCACATTACCTCCACCATGCTTAACAGATGGCGTCAGGCATTCTTCCAGCATCTTTTCATTTGTTCTGCATCTCACAAACGTTCTTCTCTGTGATCCAAACACCTCAAACTTGGATTCATCCGTCCACAACACTTTTTTCCAGTCTTCCTCTGTCCAATGTCTGTGTTCTTTTGCCCATTTTAATCTTTTTCTTTTATTGGCCAGTCTCATATATGGCTTTTTCTTTGCCACTCTCCCCTGCCACTCTCCCCTCTCCCCAAAATCCCGCAGCTGCCTCTTCACTGTAGAAGTTGACACTGGTGTTTTGTGGGTACTATTTAATGAAGATGCCAGTTGGGGACCTGTGAGGTGTCTGTTTCTCAAACTAGAGACTCTAATGTACTTATCTTCTTGTTTAGTTGTGCAACGCGGCCTCCCACTTCTTTTTCTACTCTGGTTAGAGCCTGTTTGTGCTGTCCTCTGAAGGGAGTAGTACACACCGTTGTAGGAAATCTTCAATATCTTAGCAATTTCTCGCATGGAATAGCCTTCATTTCTAAGAACAAGAAATAGACTGTCGAGTTTCAGATGAAAGTTCTCTTTTTCTGGCCATTTTGAGTGTTTAATTGACCCCACAAATGTGACGCTCCAGAAACTCAATCTGCTCAAAGGAAGGTCAGTTTTGTAGCTTCTGTAATGAGCTAGACTGTTTTCAGGTGTGTGAACATGATTGCACAAGGGTTTTCTAATCATCAATAAGCCTTCTGAGCCAATGAGCAAACACATTGTACCATTAGAACACTGGAGTGTTAGTTGCTGGAAATGGGCCTCTATACACCTATGTAGATATTGCACCAAAAACCAGACATTTGCAGCTAGAATAGTCATTTACTAGCTAGAATAGTCTATACATTAACAATGTATAGAGTGTATTTGTTTAAAGATAGGACTAGTTTAAAGTTATCTTTATTGAAAAGTACAGTGCTTTTCCTTCAAAAATAAGGACATTTCAATGTGACCCTAAACTTTTGAACGGTAGTGTATGTGTGTGTGTTTTCTGTGTATGTATGTGTGTGTGTTTTCTGTGTATGTATGTGTGTGTGTGTTTTTCCGTGTATGTATGTGTGTGTGTGTTTTTCTGTGTATGTATGTATGTGTGTGTGTGTTTATGTATGTGTGTGTGTGTGTTTCTGTGTATGTATGTATGTGTGTGTGTTTTTCTGTGTATGTATGTATGTGTGTGTGTGTGTTTTCTGTGTATGTATGTGTGTGTGTGTGTATGTATGTATGTGTTTGTGTGTATGTATGTATGTATGTGTGTGTGTGTGTGTTTTCTGTGTATGTATGTATGTGTGTGTGTGTTTTCTGTGTATGTGTGTGTGTGTGTGTTTTCTGTGTATGTATGTATGTATGTGTGTGTGTGTTTTCTGTGTATGTATGTATGTATGTGTGTGTTTTTCTGTGTATGTATGTATGTGTGTGTGTGTGTGTTTTCTGTGTATGTATGTATGTATGTGTGTGTGTGTGTTTTCTGTGTATGTATGTATGTGTGTGTGTGTGTTCTGTGTATGTATGTATGTATGTGTGTGTGTGTTTTTCTGTGTATGTATGTATGTGTGTGTGTGTTTTCTGTGTATGTATGTGTGCTGTGTATGTATGTGTGTGTGTGTTTTCTGTGTATGTGTATGTATGTGTGTGTGTGTGTTTTCTGTGTATGTATGTATGTGTGTGTGTGTGTTTTTCTGTGTATGTATGTATGTGTGTGTGTGTGTGTGTGTGTTTTCTGTGTATGTATGTATGTGTGTGTGTGTGTGTGTTTTCTGTGTATGTATGTGTGTGTGTTTTCTGTGTATGTATGTGTGCTGTGTATGTATGTGTGTGTGTGTTCTGTGTGTGTGTGTTTTCTGTGTATGTATGTGTGTGTGTTCTGCATATGTTTGTATGTGTATTTTCTATGTATGTATGTATGTGTGTTTTCTGTGTGTGTGTGTTCTGTGTGTGTATGTTTTCTGTGAATGTATGTGTGTGTTCTGTATATGTTTGTATGTATGTGTTTAGTGTGTGTATGTATGTGTGTGTTCTGTATATGTATGTATGTATGTGTGTGTTCTGTATATGTTTGTATATGTGTGTGTGTTTAGTGTGTGTGTGCTCACCCCGCTATGAGGAAGATGACTCTGAGTGGATCTCTGGCGATGGTGAACAGAAACAGAGCGACGGCGGGACCGAACGCGATGAACGTACAACCGAAAAACACGGCGGCGGTCATGATGACGTACAGCTCTGCTACTCCGGCTTCTGTATATAACACTGTTCTGCTCGGTTCTGTTCTGCTCTGTAGAACCTCAGCGCTGTGTTATACACACAGACGCAGGGCGCGCGCTGTAAACACACTCATCTCCGTTTCGAACCTAAATTCGCTTTAATTCCACAAACACATCCGCCGCCTTCACTAGTGCCTGATTTCCTGTCACATGAGTTCCTCCGCCAGGTCTTTAAATACGGTGGCCGAAACGCGCACGCGGACGATACGTAGTTTGTAATCAGCGCAAAACGTTTTTTTCATCGAAATTCATTCATATTTTATAATAAATACTGTTTTTCATTAGACTTTAACTAAAAATTAGTCATAGGCATTAGGTACAGTTCGAGTCAAAAGTTTGGACACACCCATTTCTTCGTCCAAACTCTATATAGATGGGCTTTGTAGTTTTTTACCATTCCAGACTGTAGTCCATCTGTGTTCTTTTTTTAGTCCCCTAAAAGGTAGAAGTTGGGTGGTGGATTGTTTGGGTGGTGGTGCTACTATTGGGGTTCCTGAACAGAGTACACAGTATGTACTGTAGAACACAAACAGATGGACTACAGAATGTCATTGTAGAACTACAAAGTTCTATGTAAAGTACTAGTCAGAAGTTTGCCACGCCCCCTTATTATCCATGTGATCAGTTCTACTTACAGTAAAGATGGATTTTGTAGTTCTACAATTCCAGACTGTAGTCCATCTGTGTTCTGTGTGTTTGTTCATCCCCTGTTGGTTCTCCATCACAGAACAGGTAGAATTTGGGTGGTGGATTGTTTATAGTCAGTTCTGCACTGACACTGATGCAGTGAGGGGGTTCTAGTGCAGCAGTGCTGCTGGAGTTTCATTTAAACACCTCAGTGACACTGCTGGGATAGGACCCAATAATCCCTGCTCTGTGGTGCTACTATTGGGGTTCTGACCATTAGAACAGAGTACACAGTATGTACTGTAGAACCCAAACAGATGGACAACAGAATGCCATTATAGAACTACAAAGTCCATCTTTACAGGAAGTGGAACTGAGAACATGGACAATAAGTGAAGCAAATAGGGGCGTGGCTAAACCTTTGACTAAATATTCACAAAAGGGGCGGTGGTCAAACTTTCTCAGCGCTAGGGATTCTAATCCCCATCTGTATTCACAAAAGCTCCGGTTCTCCGGTTTCCTCCCATCCAAAAACATGGATCAAGTCAATTGAATTTGAAATTGCCCCATACGGTGAAAGTGTGTGCCCAGCGATTTTCCTGTAAATCTGCCCAAAACGTTCTCCCCTGGATATAACCCCCCAACCCCGCGACCCTAGTAGAGGATAAAGGGGAAGATAATGGATGAATGAATGAATGAATGTATTCACAAAAGCTGTTATAGTTGATTTGAAGCTACAGAGAAACATTTTGTAAATAGTAAACATTCAGAATCATCTTGGATCATGTTTAATACAATGCAACATATTAAATACATTATACATACAAATACCATTTTTAAAAAAGCTGTTCCTAAATTCTTTTTACAAAATGCTCATCTGAATAAAATGGTTCAACAAAAATATTCACGCTCCTTAAACATCCAACAAAACAAAGTTTTAAAAATGTAAATGCCTGTGTGATTAAATACAATCTGTTTGATACATAAAACATGAACTGTTCATGATGCTTAATGTTTTACCTTTAGTTCAGGAGGCAGGTCACTGATCGGTTATATTTATTAATATGATAGTGATGAGGGGCGGCACGGTGGCTTAAAGTGTTGGCATGTTCTCCTCTCAGCGCTAGGGATTCCCGGTTCGAATCCCCATCTGGGTGGAGTTTCCATGTTCTCCCAGTGTCTGCGTGGGTTTCGTCTGGGTTCTCCGGTTTCCTCCCACAGTCCAAAAACAATCAAGTCAATCGAGTTCTCCAAATTGCCCCATATAGAGTGTGTCTGTGTGAGTGAGTGTGTGCCCAGCGATGGATTGACGCCCTGTCCTGGGTGTATCTGCCCAGCGCCCGAAACGTTCTCCCCTGGATGGGCATGGGGAACCACCGCGACCCTAATAGAGGATAAAGCGGGAGATAATGAATGAATGATAGTGATGTTTCAATAATCATATATATAACATATATGTAACTGCGGGCGGCAAGGTGGCTTAGTGGTTAGCATGTTCTCCTCTTAGCACTAGGGATTCCCGGTTCGAATCCCAATCTGGGTGGAGTTTCCATGCTCTCCCCCATGTCTGCGTGGGTTTTCTCCGGTTTCCTCCCACAGTCCAAAAACATGGATTCAAGGTCAATTGAATTTTCCAGATTGCCCCATTTAGTCTGTGTGTGAGTGAGTGTGTGCCCAGCGATGGATTGGCGCCCTGTCCTGGGTGTATCTGCCCAGCACCCGAAACGTTCTCCTCTGGATGGGCATGGGGAACCCCACCGCGACCCTAATAGAGGATAAAGCGGAAGATAATGGATGGATATATACTCACATAAATATAAATCACAGTCCACAAACATAATTCAAGGTAAATTAAACGATCTGAATTGCCCTATATAGTGTGTGTCTGTGAGTAAATGTGCACTGTCCTGGGTGTATCTGCCCAGCACCCGAAACATTCTCCCCTAAATGGGCATGGGGAACCCCTTGCGACCCTAATAGAGGATTGGGTTGAGGATAATGAATGAATTAATGAATAATAACTGCATTATAATTAATTTCCAATAGAAATTTGTATAAACTGTAACTGTTTTTTCTTCAGGTAATTGTTCCCTAATATGATTTTTCATCTGTTGCTGCTGACATTGTTGTAAATAGTTATAACTCATTATAACATGCCCATTATAGCAATAGTGGTACTTTGTCCAAAGATGAAGGCTCCCAACAACGACAGTGACGACACCCCAGCCTGTCAGAAGCATCCTAAGAAGAGAGTGGGGCAAAAAGGCAGAGCGACAGAGAGGAGGATGCATCAACAAATAAAAAAACAAAAAAAAGAAATACTTAATTAGGATATTAAGACGAATGATCGATGGTCAGCACCGAAATCATCTCCTGAAGTCACTTACTTTACTCTGTAATCCTTTGGTTCTGTCTGCATGGCAAAAATAGACACAGACCTGGAAGGAAATCGTTTTATAGTTAAAAATAATAAAATTGTTCAACTTTAGGGCGACACGGTGGCTTAGTGGTTAGCATGTTCTCCTCTCAGCGCTAGGGATTCCCGGTTCAAATCCCCATCTGAGTGGAGTTTCCATGTTCTCCCCGTGTCTGCGTGGGTTTCCTCCGGGTTCTCCGGTTTCCTCCCACAGTCCAAAAACATGGATCAAGTCAATTGAATTCTCAAAATTGCCCCATATAGAGTGTGTCTGTGTGAGTGAGTGTGTGCCCAGCGATGAATTGGCGCCCTGTCCTGGGTCTATCTGCCCAGCACCCGAGGGTTCTCCAGGGTTCTCCCCTGGATTGGCATGGGTAACCCCACCACGACCCTAATAGAGGATAAAGCGGGAGATAATGAATGAATGAATAATAAAATTGTTCAACTATAGGGCGATCAAGTCAATTGAGTTCTCCAAATTGCCCCATATAGAGTGTGTTTGTGTGAGTGAGTGTGTGCCCAGCGATAGATTGGTGTCCTGTCCTGGGTGTATCTGCCCTGCGCCCAAAACTTTCTCCCCTGGATGGGCATGGGGAACCCCCCGCGACCCTAATAGAGGATAAAGCGGAAGATAATAAATGAATGAATGTTCAACTTTACATCCTCAAACTATAAGAGGGAACTGACAGAATGACCACGGTGAGGTTGAATCACACGGCGGTATTCATCACTAGAACGAGTCGGAGTCATTTGCCTAATGACTACATGTAAATGTGATGTGGTGGTAACACTTCTGCCCTTCCATCCATCCATCCATCCATTATCTTCCACTTTGTGGGGGGTTCCCCATGCCCATCCAGTGGAGAACGTTTCGGGACCCAGGACAGGACACCAATCTATCACTGACACACACTCACTTACACACACACACGCTATATAGGGCAATTTGGAGAATTCAAATGACCTGATGTTACACATTCCCGTTCACGCCCCGCTCTTTCGCCCTCTCCTCCGCACACACCCACTCCACCGACACACCCACTTCCTTCTGCTGCACGCTCCACACCTCACACACCCATCTCCACACCTGATCCTAATCCTAATAATCACAGATCACCCTTTCCAGATTATTAGGTGCAGGTGTGCTCCTCTGATGACAGACTCCTCTTAAGCCGCCGATCCGGATCCATCGGCGCAGAGTTTTTTGGTTCGCCACGCTCGTGCACGCAGCTCGCCGTTACCCGTTCTATTCCTGACCAACCCATCCTGCTCTTCTTCTGGCGAGACCGGCTGATGCCTTTCTTCGTTTTGCTGACTCGCTACCTCTTGCCAGGATCGCTCTTCTCGGGAGTAGTGGGACATCGGGGACTCATCTGCATTCCACGCCGCTCACAAACCGCTTTGACGTGAGCCGCCGCATTCCACGGCTTATGGGGAGAACTGCATTTTTGTTGTGACTATTGACTATTTCTGTTTTACATCCCGCTGAGAGGAAATAAAGGGACGCTGAACCAAACGTAACACCTGGATCCATGTTTTTGGACTGTGGGAAGAAACCGGAGAACCCGGAGGAAACCCACGTGGACACAGGGAGAACATGGAAACTTCCCCCAGATTGGGATTCGAAGCGGGAATCCCTAGCGCTGAGAGGAGAACATGCTAAACCACTAAGCCACCGTGCCGCCCTCACTTCTGGCCTTATTTCTAAAATGATATAGAACAGTGCATTACCTGGAAAAATAAAAATGAAGAAAGCACTTATCCCTCCAATCAAGTTGATGACCTCACTAATGTCAGGCACGTAGATGGCGATCAGTAGAGTCACGGCGATCCAGGCGACTGTGAGGAAGATCCGACAGCGGCACTCGAACGGGGCCGTGATCACGGCCCGGCGTTCCTGATATTTCAACATCAGAGCCAGAATGACGGACCTACAGACAGACGCGGGTCAGGTTTAGCTGTTTGTGTGACTGAATGGAGATCTAAAGGACACAGCATTCGACTTGATAACGCATTTCATTCGAGATATTCTCTGCACCTGCCCAGCAGCAGGAGAATCGGATAGATGGTGACGATCGAGATCCCGAACAGCAGCCTGGCGATAACCATCACCACGTCGTTGCCCGGATACGACATCAGGATGTCAGACGCCACCTGCTGGCCGAATGTAAGGAAGCCGAACACTCCTGCCATAGTGGAGGTTTGGAGCAAACCAGATATACAGAGAAGATATGGAGAATCAGGTGGACCGTAGACTGTAATGGCGGAGCGTCTGCATGACTTTGGACGTGTTGGACTCACCTGTGATGGTGTAGATGAGCAGACAGAAGATCATGGAGAGAACAGAGATCAACACCCAGTTCGAGAGCTTCTTGTTCTCCATGCTGCTGTATATAGCAATGCAGGCTTCATGGCACTGAAGCATACATGTATGAAAATCAATCCAGGTGAACATACCAAACCACACACACACACACGCAAAGCCAACTCACCTGAAAACCAAAACAGATGGTTGGCACCACGCTGAAAAGTGGGGTGCAGGAGTCCAACCTGCATCAGATACAACATTATCAAACATGTTCCACCGTGTTAGAGATTTGCTCCGGAATAATTCATTCATTCGTTATCTTCCACTTTTATCCTATATTAGGGTCATGGGGGGGTTCCCCATGCCCATCCAGGGGAGAACATTTCAGGCGCTGGGCAGATACACCCAGGACAGGACGCCAATCTATCACTGGACACACACTCACTCACACACACACACTCTATATATAGGGCAATTTGGAGAACTCAATTGACTTGATCCATGTTTTTGGACTGTGGGAGGAAACCAGAGAACCTGTTACTGATTATCCCCAGGATAATAATAATTAAAGATTTACTTCAATTGTCAGTGGTCAGGGTGTTGGGTTATCAATCTAAAGGTTGGGGGTTCAAATCCCAGGTCCACTGAAGTTACCAATGTGGGTCCTTGAGCAAGACCCTTAACCCTCATTGCTCCAGGGATGTTGTGATTAACCCTGTGCTCAGCTTGTACGTCGCTTTGGATAAAAGCATCTGCTAAATGACCAAATGTAATTATAAGAGTGTTAGTTATCATTGAGGTACTCTGTGGCTCACCCTGTGCTTTGAGGTCTGAAAACAGCTGTGTGCTCTTCTAATATGTAGTACTTTATTATTACAGCCACACTCAGGTACGTGGCAGCCAGCGTTCCCAGCACACTGCACAAAAAAGACACAACAATGTAGATCTTCTGCTTCAAACAATATTTCCACATATTTACTAATGTAAAATGTTTGGCCTTGGTTGGAACCGAAACCATGCCATTGTACCTGGTGTATTTCTGAATGCTGATTTCTTTGGGGATGGACAGGGGGAGGATGATGATCAGACACACGAGGAAGAGCGCAAAGCTCTGGTCAGTGTACCAGTGACCGGGCATCTCTTTAGATCCTCTCACCAACTCATATAAAGACACACACACTGAAACCCAGACAGGAGGAACGGCAAGTAAGATATACTATGTAGTATAGTATACTATATAGTAGGGGTGAGCCTCATAGTCGAATGTACCATTTGACCACATGGGGGTGCCCATGGCTGTTGCTAAGCATTAGTTTTTACATGAAATGTCTTTGTTTTCGTTATATATATAGCCTTTTGTCAAATAAAATCCTAATTTCTGTTAATTTTTTTTTTTAAATAATGTGAGCGCTTTAACAATAGGCTACACATTAATAAAGCTCCCCCTGCAGTTAGTTGCACATTCCAAATGAGCAGAAAAACAAGTAAAATATTTTTTAAAATCTTTTTTTAAAACCACGCTTATAGCGCCATCTTGTGGTGAAATTTTAACTGATTCGACTATCAGTCGACTATAAGGAAAATCTGACGAATCAGATTCGACTATGAAAATCCTTAGTTGAAGACACCCCTACTATATAGTATTTAAGAGTATGACCAGAATGCATTTTGGATATTAAATCGATAAAAAATAAATATTAAATAGATACGATTATTAAAATAAATATAAGAGCTAGGGATTCCCGGTTCGAATCCCTATATGGGTGGGGTTTCCATGTTCTCCCCGTGTCCATGTGGGTTTCCTCTGGGTTCTCCGGTTTCCTCCCACAGTCCAAAAACATGGATTAAGGTCAAATGAATTCTCCAAATTGCCCCATATAGAGTGTGTTTGTGTGAGTGAGCGTGCTCAGTGATAGATTGGTGTCCTGTCCTGGGTGTATCTGCCCAGCGCCTGAAACGTTCTCCCCTGGATGGGCATGTCCATATGGGTCCCCGTGTCCATATGGGTTTCCTCTGGGTTCTCCGGTTTCCTCCCATAGTCCAAAAACATGGATTCAAGATAAATTAAATGCTCTAAATTGCCCCATATAGAGTGTGTTTGTATGAGTGTCTGTGTAAGTGAGTGTGTCCAGCGATAGATTGTCCTGGATGTATTTGCCGAGCACCCGAAATGTTCTCCCCTGAATGGGCATGGGGAAACACCTAGTAGAACACAACCCTAGTAGTGGATTAAGCGGAAGATAATGAACGAATGAATAATTACAGTAATACAGGAACAGTTTTTCAACTAGCAGAACCAAGTTATTAAGGTCTCTGTAAAGTACATTATGAATTTCAATATTATTTTGTACAAATTTAAGCATGACAAACACACAAAAGATACTACATACACTTCTCCAGCTGGTCCTGCACCACCACGAGGAACGCGACCGAGATAATGAAGAGATTAAAGACGTAGCAGACTTCACACAGCTGACCGATTCTGCGGCCACACAGTCCACTCACTACTTCGTGATAAGTGCTCTGCCGGCTGACCGATGCGGCATAACCCAAAATAACCAACCCACTGATCAGGAATATCAGCGACACCTGAAAGTAATAAGGAAAAGACAAAATGTCAATTTACTGCCAAAACAGGCGGCACGGTGGCTTAGTGGTTGGCATGTTCTCCTCTCGGTGTTAGGGATTCCCGGTTCGAATCCCAATCAGGGTGGAGTTTCCATGTTCTCCCCGTGTCCGCGTGGGTTTCTACCGGGTTCTCCGGTTTCCTCTCACAGTCCAAAAACATGGATTAAAGCAAATTAAATTCTCCAAATTGCCCCCTGGGTGTATCTGCCCAGCGCCTGAAAGGTTCTCTCCTGGATGGGGAACCCCCCTCCCCCCCCCCCCCCCCCCCTAATAGAGGATAAAGCGGAAGATAATGGATGGATAGACACTGCCAAAGTATTTGAGTAGTTGCCATGGGTGATCTTTTTGTATGTTCAATTTAAATACGTAATAATTAAAGATTTACTTGAATAAAATACACAATTACAAATAAAAATCCATCCATCCATTATCTTCCGCCTTATCCTCTATTAGGGTCGCGGTGGGGTTCCCCATGCCCATCCAATCTATCACTGAACACACACTCACTCACACAAACACACTCTATATGGAGCAATTTGGAGAACTCAATTGCCTTGATCCATGTTTTTGGACTGTGGGAGGAAACCGGAGAACCCGGAGGAAACCCACGCGGACACGGGGAGAACATGGTAACTCCACCCAGATTGGGATTCGAACCGGGAATCCCCAGCACTGAGAGGCGAACGTGCTAACCCACTTTATAATTCCATTTATAATTTCCATTATAATTCCATTTGCACAGTGTATATACAGAGTTATCTTTATTTTTATCTTTATTCTTCTATTTTCTTATCCTTTACAAATTAACAATTAAACTTTCTGTGAAGAGGTCAGGTAAGAATTTCAATGCTGGCTGTACCATGTATATCTACGCATGTGACGAATAAACCTGATTCTGATTCTGATTCTGCTAACCACTAAGCCACCGTGCTGCCCACAAATAAAAATCTCAAACCCAAAAATATTCCACAAGAGAGAGCAAGATTATATATATATATATATATATATATATATATATATATATATATATATATATATATATTTTTTTTTTTTTTTTTTTTTTTTTTTTTTTTTTTTTATAGTCAGTTTACATCTTTATAATAAACGAGGCAGCATGTGGCTGGGTCGGTGCTAAAGGCAGACAGACAGCTCACTCTTCATTAGTGGCTGCTTGCGAGAAGTTTGAGCAAATTAACACCCTGCTGTGAAAATGTTCTCCATGCATTCGGTACTCAGATGTGAGGATGTGACACATCATAGAGTTTACAATTACAGAACACTTATAAGTTCCACTTGGAGTCACAACTAAGGATCCAGGTTCGAATCCCGATCTGAGTGGAGTTTCCATGTTCTCATATAGGCATGAGTTTTCACCGGTTTCTCCGGTTTCCACCCAAAAACATGGCTTCATAGTGAAACTACTGCTCTAAATTGCCCCATATAGAGTGTGTCTGTGTGTGTGTGTGTGTGTGTTCAGTGATCCCCTAGATGGGCATGGGCACTCCAACCCCTGCACGACCCTAGAGGATTAAGCGGATGGAATAAAACATCATGGAGGAGCAAGGTGACATAGTAATTAGGCCGTCAGCCTCTCACCCTGGTGAACCAGGTTTGAATCCCAATCTGGGTGGAGTTTCCATGTTCTCCCCGTGTCCGCGTGGGTTTCCTCCGGGTTCTCCGGTTTCCTCCCACAGTCCAAAAACATGGATTAAGGTCAATTGAATTCTCCAAATTGCCCGATATAGAGTGTTTTTGTGTGAGTGAGCGTGCTCAGTGAAAGATTGGCGTCCTGTCCTGGGTGTATCTGCCCAGCGCCTGAAACGTTCTCCCCTCGATGGGCATGGGGAACCCCCCGCGACCCTAATAGAGGATAAAGCGGAAGATGATGGATGGATAGTGTGTGTGTGAGAGAGTTTGTGCCCAGTGACAAAACCCTAGTTGCAAGTCGAAGGTGATGAGATGAGAATAAAACATCCATCCATTGGGGTTCCCCATGACCACCCGGGGTAAAACGTTTCAGGCGCTGGGCTGAAACATCCAGGACAGGGTGCCAATCCATCGCTGGGCACACACTCACTCACACAGACACACTCTATATGGGGCAATTTGGAGAATTCAGTTGACTTGATCCATGTTTTTGGACTGTGGGAGGAAACCGGAGAACCCGGAGGAAACCCACGCGGACACGGGGAGAACATGGAAACTCCACCCAGATTAGGATTCGAAGCGGGAATCCCCAGCACTAAGAGGAGAACATGCTAACCACTAAGCCACAGTGCGGCCCTGAATAAAACATAATGAAACTTTTTTAAAGACATTGTGAGAATTCATTCATTCATTCATTATCTTCCGCTTTATCCTCTATTAGGGTAGCGGGGGGGGGGGGGGGGGGGGTTCCCCATGCCCATCCAAGGGAGAACGTTTCGGGCGCTGGGCAGATACACCCAGGACAGGACGCCAATCTATCGCTGGGCACTCACTCACTCACACAGACACACTCTATATGGGGCAATTTGGAGAATTCAATTGACTTGATCCATGTTTTTGGACTGTGGGAGGAAACCGGAGAACCCGGAGGAAACCCACACGGACACGGGGAGAACATGGAAACTCCACCCAGATGGGGATTCGAACGGAAGCGCTAGGGATTCCCGGTTCGAATCCCCATCTGGGTGGAGTTTCCATGTTCTCCCCGTGTCTGCGTGGCTTTCCTCCGGGTTCTCCGGTTTCCTCCCACAAGAATTGCCGCCTATTGTGAGAATTGTAACTATAACTGGAAAAATGCCTACCAGCTCCACAGTGACGGCTCTGCTCACGCCGCCCGCCCTCTCGAAGGCCCAGGGGAAATTGAGGAGCCCGGCTCCCAGCGCGGACTTCAGCATTATGAACACGGCCCCGAACGTCCCGAGTCGCGGAACCTCCGAACCCGGCGACGGCTTGTACAGCAGGCTGATGCTGCGGATGCTCTCCCGCGCCAGTTCCTCCATGACGAGCAGTCAGGAGCACATATCCAGACTGGACGAGGCCGCTGAGTCGCGCTTTAAGGCTGAAGGCGAATGTCACAGCCGGGTGCGAAATGTCGCGAAGCTCCGTCGGCCGGCCGTGGGCTGACACGTGGATTAACGTGTGGCACGTGCACGACTCCTTGACCCAGAACAAACTTACAGAAAGAAAAAATATATATTGTATTAAACTGAATAAATTCCCACGTTCTCCCCGTGGGTTTCATCTGGGTTCTCTGGTTTCCTCCCACAGTCCAAAGACATGGATTCCAGGTAATATTAATGCTCTAAAATGCCCCCATATAATGTGAGTGTGTCCACTGACTGAGTAGAGGATTAAGTGGAAGATAGCTAATTCATTCATTCATTATCTCCTGCTTTATCCTCTACTAGGGTCGCGGTGGGGTTCCCCATGCCCATCCAGGGGAGAACATCTCGGCGTTGGGCAGATAGACCCAGGACAGGGTGCCAATCCATCGCTGGGCACACACTCACTAACAGACACACTCTATATGGGGCAATTTTGAGAATTCAATCGAATTGATCCATGTTTTTGGACTGTGGGAGGAAACCGGAGAACCCGGAGGAAACCCACACAGACACGGGGAGAACGTGGAAACTCCACCCAGATGGGGATTCGAACTGGGAATCCCTAGCGCTGAGAGGAGAACATGCTAACCACTAAGCCAGAGAGCTAATTAATTAACTAATTGCTCATTTATAGCAATTTTATAGATTGTCACACTGTGGGTGTATCTGCCCAGCGCCAGAAACGTTCTCCCCTGGATGGGCATGGGGAACACCCCCCCCCCGCCCCCACACACACACACACAAACACACACACACACACACAAACACACACACAATCCTAGTGGAAGATAATGAATGAATGAATGAATGGTTGCTTTAAATTGTCCCTATCTAAATCGCCCCTATATGGTATATGTGTGTGTGTGTGTGTGTGTGAGTGTGTGTCCAGTGATAGATTGGTACCCTTGTCCTGGGTATATCTGCCCAGCACCCAAAATGTTCTCCCCTGGATGGGCATAGGGAATCCACTCGCACAATTCTAGAAAAAGATTAAGCGGAATATAATGAGATGAGGCGGCACGGTGGCTTAGTGGTTAGCACGTTCTCCTCTCAGCGCTAGGGATTCCCGGTTCGAATCCCCATCTGGGTGGAGTTTCCATGTTCTCACCATGTCCGCGTGGGTTTCCTCCGGGTTCTCCGGTTTCCTCCCACAGTCCAAAAACATGGATCAAGTCAAGTTGAGTTCTCAAATTGCCCCATATAGAGTGTGTCTGTGTGAGTGAGTGTGTGCCCAGCGATGGATTGGCGCCCTGTCCTGGGTCTATCTGCCCAGCGCCCAAGACGTTCTCCCCTGGATGGGCATGGGGAACCCCCCCGACCCTAATAGAGGATAAAGCGGAAGATAATGAATGAATGAATAATGAGATGAGATCATTTATGAAGAACAGTTTGGAAGTCATAGCTGGGAGAGTTTGAACATCAGGGCTGATCTACAGTGGAGACTGTGAGATAGATTCTCTCACCCAGCATCAGTGTCTGACTTAGAAAAGTACAAATACTACTTTAAATGCGACCGTGCAGAAAAAAATATTCAAGACTACTAAGACTTATTAGAGCTGCATATAGGAAAACCAGGTGTAAAAATAAATAAATAAATACATTTTAAAATAATAATAAAATTTTTTTATAAATTAATAAAAAACGTCCCGGTTCGAATCCCAATCTGGGTGGAGTTTCCATGTTCTCCCCGTGTCCGCGTGGGTCTCTTCCGGGTTCTCTGGTTTCCTCCCACAGTCTAAAAACATGGATCAAGTCAATAGAGTGTGTGTGTGTGTGTGTGTCCAAAAACATGAATCAAGTCAATTGAATTCTTAATTGTGAAAAGTCAATTGCACGTGTGTGTGTGTGTGTGTGTGTGTGTGTATGTGCCCAGTGATAGATTGGTGTCCTGTTCAGGGTGCATCTGCCCAGCACCCGAAATGTTCTCCCCTGAATGGGCATGGGGAACCCCCCCCGCGATCCTAATATAGGACAAAGCGGGAGATAATGGATGGAGTTAAAGCTTTTTTTTTTTTTACCAGTTTTGCTGACTATATGAGGACTTTAATTTTGAAATTTGTCTAGCCTCACTGTCAGTTGTTTCTTTGTGTTGTTTTTAGAAGTTTAACCATCTATAATAATACAAAAGTGTGTCATATATTCAGGTGGAAATAATTATAATTATAAGGAATTTTAAGTCCGTAGACAAACATTTTAAAAACAGGATTTAAAGCATTTTTACCAGGATTGCTGACTATATGAGGACTTCATCCATTATCATCTGCTTTATCCTATATTATGGTTGCAGGGAGGGGGGGGGTTCCCCATACCCATCCAGGGGAGAACGTTTCGGGCGCTGGGCAGCTACACCCAGGACAGGACGCCAATCTATCACTGAACACACTCACTCACACACACACTCTATCGGGGACAATTTTTTGAGAATTCAATTGACTTGATCCATGTTTTTGGACTGTGGGAGGAAACCGGAGAACCCGGAGGAAACCCATGCAGACACGGGGAGAACATGGAAACTCCATCCAGATTGGGATTCGAACCGGGTATCCCTAGTGCTGAGAGAACATTCATTCATCCATCCATTATCTCGCGCTTTATCCTCTATTAGGGTCGCGGTGGGGGGGGGGGGGGGGTTCCCCATGCCCATCCAGGGGAGAACGTTTCGGGCGCTGGGCAGATACACCCAGGACAGCGCACACACTCACACACACACAAACACACTCTATATTGGGCAATTTGGAGAACTCAAGTGACTTGATCCATGTTTTTGGACTGTGGGAGGAAACCCACGCGGACACCGGGAGAACATGGAAACTCCACCCAGATGGGGATTCGAACCGGGAATCCCTAGCGCTGAGAGGAGAACGTGCTAACCACTAAGCCACCGTGCCGCCCTAACTTGTACACACTCTCTCTAAAATCTTTGAAAGCCTTCACAGAGGAATGGAAGCTGTTAAACCTGCTTAAAAAAAAAAGGCTGACTTAAGATGGGATGTCATAAAAGCTCAACAAATCCCTAATAACGTGTGAGTCAGGATATTGTTGGCATCACAAAACATAGTCCCAAACATTTCACGGGTCTAAAAAAAATATATTTTAATAGCATTTATTTCTTTAATTATTTTTGTATTATTAGCATTTATTTATTTAATTACATTCATTCATCCATCCGTTATCTCCCGCTTTATCCTCTATTAGGGTCGCGGTGGGGTTCCCCATGCCCATCCAGGGGAGAACGTTTCGGGCGCTGGGCAGATAGACCCAGGACAGGGCGCCAATCCATCACTGGGCACACACTCACTCACACAGACACACTCTATATGGGGCAATTTGGAGAATTCAATTGACTTGATCCATGTTTTTGGACTGTGGGAGGAAACCGGAGAACCCGGAGGAAACCCATGCGGACACGGGGAGAACATGGAAACTCCACCCAGATTGGGATTCGAAACTGAATCTCTAGTGCTGAGAGGAGAACATTCATTCATTCATTATCTTCCGCTTTATCCTCTATTATGGTCGCGGTGGGGTTCCCCATACCCATCCAGGGGAGAACGTTTCGGGCGCTGGGCAGATACACCCAGGACAGGACGCCAATCTATCACTGGGCACACACTCACACACACAGACACACTCTATATGGGGCAATTTGGAGAACTCAATTGACTTGATCCATGTTTTTGGACTGTGGGAGGAAACCGGAGAACCCGGAGGAAACCCACGCAGAC
The DNA here is from genome assembly GCA_019802505.1 of Corydoras sp. C115. Classification (NCBI taxonomy): domain Eukaryota; kingdom Metazoa; phylum Chordata; class Actinopteri; order Siluriformes; family Callichthyidae; genus Corydoras; species Corydoras sp. C115. The sequence goes on along the minus strand of JAFMOC010000773.1, from coordinate 72,527 downwards.
ACGGGGAGAACATGGAAACTCAGATTGGGATTCGAACCGGGAATCCCTAGTGCTGAGAGGAGAACATGCCAACCACTAAGCCACCATGGCGCCCTATATGAGGACTTTAATTTTGTAATGTGAGTCTATGAGCTGTGAGTTGTTTTTAGCGGTGGAAGCGACACGCGGTTAAAGATGCCGGTCGACACTAAACGCGTCCGCGGGCCGGAGCTCTCTCAGTCTCCGTTATTATTCGTGGCTCCAAGCGACAAACCCGGCGGCGGCGGCGGCAGACAGGGCTCCCGGGGGGACGGCGACGTTCGGCCGGTGTTCGCCCGCTGCGGCCTGGTGAGTCAGGCTAAGGGCTCGGCGTACCTCGAGGCCGGCGACACCAAGATCCTCTGCTCGGTGTTCGGGCCGCGGGAGACCGAGCGGCGCGACGACACCGACATGAAGAGCGGCCGCCTGCTCTGCGACTTCCGACTCGCCCCGTTCGCCAGCCCGAAGCGCGGCGCCTGGAGCCCGGGCAGCGAGGAGCGGGACCTGGCCCTCGCCCTGCTGGAGAGCCTGCAGCCCGGCGTGTGTCTGCACCGCTACCCGCGGGCGCAGGTCGAGGTCAACGTCATGGTGCTGCAGCACGACGGCTCCACGCTGGCCCACGCGGTCACCTGCGCCTCCATGGCGCTCGTGGACGCCGGCATCGAGATGTACGACGTGGTGCTCGGCTGCGCGCTGCGCCTCGACGGCGACTCCCGCCTCGTGGACCCCGACCTGGCCGAGGAGCGGGAGGCGAGCGGCGGGCGCCGCCGGACGACAACCAGGGGCGCGTCGCCGTGGCGCTGCTCCCCAACCTCAACCAGATCTCCGGGCTGCACGCCGACGGCCAGATGCACGGAGACACGCTGGCCGCCGCGGTCAGGACCTGCGTGGAGGGCTGCCACAAGCTTTACCCCGTCATCCAGCAGGCCATGCTGAAGGCGGTCAAGAAACGGGCGCCTCCACCCCTCAAATAAATCATGCTCTGAGAAATAAATGCTATTTGAATATATCTTTTTTTTACACCGGAAATGTTTGGGACTATGTTTTTTGGACTATGATGCCAACAACATCATGGCCCACGCGTTGTTAGGGATTTGTTACTCTTCCACACATCCCATCCTAAGTTGGTCACCCCCCTCCCCCCCTTTTTTGGCAGGTTTAACAGCTTCCATTCCTCTGTGAAGGTTTTCAAAGATTTTTTTATATTTTTTTTACACCTGTGAAATGTTTGGGACTATGTTTTGTGATGCCAACAACAACATCATGGCCCACACGTTATTAGGGATTTGTTGCTGTTCCACACATCAGACCTTACAGGAGCTTTTATGGCATCCCATCCTAAGTTGGTCTTTTTTTGCAGGTTTAACAGCTTCCATTCCTTTGTGAAGGTTTTCAAAGATTTTTATATTTTTTTTAAACCTGTGAAATGTTTGGGACTATGTTTTGTGATGCCAACAACAACATCATGGCCCACACATTATTAGGGATTTGTTACTGTTCCACACATCCCATCCTAAGTTGGTCACCCCCCCCCCCCCTTTTTTTTTTTTTTGCAGGTTTAACAGCTTCCATTCCTGTGACGGTTTTCAAAGATTTTTATATTTTTTTACACCTGTGAAATGTTTGGGACTATGTTTTGTGATACCAACAACAACATCCTGGCCCACGCGTTATTAGGGATTTGTTGCTGTTCCACACATCACGCCTTACAGGAGCTTTTATGGCATCCCATCCAAAGTTGGTCACCCCCCCCTTTTTTTTTTAGCAGGTTTAACAGCTTCCATTCCTCCATCCCTAAAATAAGTTATGTTCCTAAAGCAACATGGTGTTTTGAGACTTTTTTTTTTTTGTTTTACACCTGTGAAATGTTTGGGGCTATGTCTTGTGATGCCAACAACAACATCCTGGCCCACACGTTATTAGGGATTTGTTGCTGTTCCACACATCCCATCCTAAGTTGGTCACCCCCCCCCCCTTCCTTTTTTAGCAGGTTTAACAGCTTCCATTCCTCTGTGAAGGCTTTCAAAGATTTTGGAGGGAGTGTGTACAAGTGTTTACTCACCAGAGCAAAGTTGTGACTTTAAGAACGTTGGGGGAGAACATTTCAGGCGTTGGGCAGATGCAGGACCTGTGTGGAGGGCTGCCACAAGCTTTACCCCGTCATCCAGCAGGCCATGCTGAAGGCGGTCAAGAAACGGGCGCTTCCACCCCTCAAATAAATCATGCTCTGAGAAATAAATGCTGTTTAAATATATTTTTTTTTTACACCTGTGAAATGTTTGGGAGTATGTTTTGTGATGCCAACAACAACATCCTGACCCACACATTATTAGGGAATTGTTGAGCTTTTATGACATCCCATCTTAAGTTGGCCTTTTTTAGCAGGTTTAACAGCTTCCATTCTTCTGTGAAGGTTTTCAAAGATTTTAGAGGGAGTGTGTACAAGTTTTTACCCACCAGAGAAAAGCTGTGACTTTAAGGGCAGGGTTTTGTGTGAGGCAGATGGGTGCTTTCACACTAAACTTTTTTCTTAGACTTTGTTTAGACCCTTCATACCCATCTAGGGGATAACATTTCGGCGGCCGTGCTGAGGACCTGCGTGGAGGGCTGCCCCTTGGAGGGCTGCTTTACCCCGTGATCTAGCATGTTGAAGGCGGTCAAATAAATCATGCTCTGAAAAATAAATGATATTTAAATATATTTTTTTACACCTGTGAAATGTTTGGGACTATTCCTCAGGGGCGGTTTTCGACGTCTTGTGATGCCAACAACATTTACATTTAGTCATTCAGCAGACACTTTTATCCAACATGGATCAAGTCAAATGAATTCTGCAAATTGCCCCATATAGTGTGTGTGTTTGTGTGAGCGTGTTTCCAGCGATAGATTGGCGTCCTGTCCTGGGTGTATCTGCCCAGCGCCCGAGACCTTCTCCCCTGGATGGTCATGGGAACCCCACCGCGACCCTAGTAGAGGATAAAGCAGAAGATAATGGATGGATGTGTGACCCACCAGAGCATTTCTGAAGTCAGTCAAATCACCGGTGTTGGACTGAATGGCCTGGTCTCACACTTCATTTTAATTCAGGGCAAAGTTGTGACTTTAAGGGCACAACTTTGTGTGAGGCAGACGGGTGCATTTTTTTTAGACCTTGTTTAGACCCTTCATGCCCAGCTAGGGGAGACTGTTTCAGGCAATGGGCAGATGCACCCACGACAGGGTGCAAATCTATCGTTGGGCACACACTCACTAAGACACACAGAACATATTGGGCAATTTAGATTTAGGGGCCTATTATAACAGCCAATTCACCTTGAACCCATGTTTGAGGAAACCCACGTGGACAGGAGCCCATATATCCACCCAGCTATGAGAGTTGGGTGTCCTAACATAAATATTAATACAAAATAATCAGGTGCACGTGTGTGGAAGTTGTGCTCTATAATAGGATATCGTGTCCTGAAAGCTCCTGTAGGTTTTCGTACTTTACATTTTTATGATTTAGTATGAAGTCTACTTCTAAAAAAATATTTTTCATGTTTATTTACATTTTTTAATAAACTGAATGTAAAAACGGCGGCACGGTGGCTTAGTGCTTAGCACGTTCTCCTCTCAGCGCTAGGGATTCCCGGTTCGAATCCCCATCTGGGTGGAGTTTCCATGTTCTCCCCGTGTCCGCGTGGGTTTCCTCCGGGTTCTCCGGTTTCCTCCCACAGTCCAAAAACATGGATCAAGTCAATTGAATTCTCCAAATTGCCCCATATAGAGTGTGTCTGTGTGAGTGTGTACCCAGCGATGGATTGGTGCCCTCTCCTGGGTCTATCTGCTCAGCACCCGAGACGTTCTCCCCTGGATGGGCATGGGGAACCCCACCGCAACCCTAATAGAGGATAAAGCGGGAGATAATGAATGAATGTAAAACCACGTTTTATCATAAGTGATGAACTTTATTGCAAATAACCTATTAAATAAATAATTAACTGTTGATTTTTTAAAAATAGTGAACGTAATTAAAAAAAACTTTTTTTTCATTTTCTAACAGCGGTTTTGTAAAACTGGCCGATTTCAGCCATGGTAATTTACACAGGCCTTTGTGAATTTAACAGAACCATAACGATCTGATCATAGAATAACAAGTAAAACGGAATTAACAAAGTAAAAAAAAACCATGGACCACAGTCTGTAATTGTAAAACTACAAAATGTAGTTCATCGAGTAGTAAAAATTATAAAAACAAGATGTATGGTGGCTGAGTGAATGTATATCAATTTTGCATAGTATTACTGTTAAAGTCCTATGATGAAACTTTACTTTTCAGTGCCGATGTATTTCGTCTTAGAATTATGGATTCATGCAGAGTGGATGAGCATGGCACGCTGACACTCAGGCAGAGGTCAGTATGATTTTGGTTATTTCCGAGTGGCTGCCGATTCGCATTGGAATTCCATAATAGCCCGTTCCTGGAGTAACATAGACCATGGTACAGTCTGACACGCGGTACAGTCCACAGAAATAAGGATTGACCAGAAATGCCAGAAGAGTGAAAGGGAATATTTGGCCAGCATGAGTGTGACCTGAAATAAACCAGAGCAGAACTTTAAATACATTAAATAGATTTATAAATACAGGCACGCAATGTTCTAAAAACAACGGGAAAGGTGATCATTCACATGTATTCATGCAGCAAAATTCAGAATCTCCCTGAATCCATCATCTTCCACTTACCGTATTTTCCGGACTATAAGGCGCACCTAAAAGCCTCAAATTTTCCCAGAAATCGGACGTGCGCCTTATACGTGTACGGAGTTCCAAATTCTGTAAAAGTATTGTTGTGCGACCGAAAATTAATTGGGAGCTCGCCGTCATTCCAGGAGGATTAAATAAAGAACTCCGACCGCTGGACATCGGCGTAAACGGGGCGTTTAAAGTAAAGTTGCGGGCGGCGTGGGAGCGATGGACGATAGACGGTGAACACACGTTTACTAAAACTCGGGAGGCGGCGGCGGGGCGAGTTACGCCACCGTCTGTGAATGGATTGTGGATGTCTGGGATGAGGTTTCTGCTGTGACCGTCATCCGAGCGGCCGCCTGGCGACGAGACGAACTCGGACATCGATGAGAGGGAACACCGGAGTGCTCGATAGAGAAACAGCTTTTTAATTCAGACACAGAAGACGAGGACTTTGATGGATTTGTGGGAGAAGAGAGATTAAAATAATGTGTGTTTTGTCAAGTAGTAGAATAAACTTCAATTATAAATCAGCGTTTTGCATCCTTTACTTTTCTTGTAGATCGTATGTTTTAGCGAGTGCCTTATAATACGCTGCCGTACAGAATAAGTACCGTACAGAAATAGAGTCAGTAATTGAGACTGCGCCTTATAGTACGGTGCGCCTTATACGTGGGACAAATACAGAAATAGAACCCGTAATTGAGACTGCGCCTTATAGTACGGTGCGCCTTATACGTGGGACAAATACAGAAATAGAACCCATAATTAAGACTGCGCCTTATAGTACGGTGCGCCTTATACGTGGGACAAATACAGAAATAGAACCCGTAATTCAGACTGCGCCTTATAGTACGGTGCGCCTTATACGTGAGACAAATACAGAAATAGAACCCGTAATTCAGACTGCGCCTTATAGTACGGTGCGCCTTATACGTGGGACAAATACAGAAATAGAACCCGTAATTGATACTGCGCCTTATAGTACGGTGCGCCTTATACGTGGGACAAATACAGAAATAGAACCCATAATTAAGACTGCGCCTTATAGTACGGTGCGCCTTATACGTGGGACAAATACAGAAATAGAACCCGTAATTCAGACTGCGCCTTATAGTACGGTGCGCCTTATACGTGAGACAAATACAGAAATAGAACCCGTAATTCAGACTGCGCCTTATAGTACGGTGCGCCTTATACGTGGGACAAATACAGAAATGAACCCGTAATTGATACTGCGCCTTATAGTACGGTGCGCCTTATACGTGGGACAAATACAGAACCCGTAATTCAGACTGCGCCTTATAGTACGGTGCGCCTTATACGTGGGACAAATACAGAAATAGAACCCGTAATTGATACTGCGCCTTATAGTACGGTGCGCCTTATACGTGGGACAAATACAGAAATAGAACCCGTAATTCAGACTGCGCCTTATAGTACGGTGCGCCTTATACGTGGGACAAATACAGAAATAGAACCCGTAATTGAGACTGCGCCTTATAGTACGGTGCGCCTTATACGTGGGACAAATACAGAAATATAACCCGTAATTGATACTGCGCCTTATAGTACGGTGCGCCTTATACGTGGGACAAATACAGAAATAGAACCCGTAATTGAGACTGCGCCTTATAGTACGGTGCGCCTTATACGTGGGACAAATACAGAAATAGACCCCGTAATTCAGACTGCGCCTTATGGTCCGGAAAATACGGTAATCCTATACTAGGGTTGCTGGCATGTGTGTGAGTGACTGTACAAATATTTACCCACTAGAGCATTTGTGAGGTCAGAGTGGCCACTGAAAGAGTGGTCTGAATGCCCCTGTGTCACAATCTCCATTCTAATTCATCCCAAAGTTGTTTAGTGTGGTTCTGTGTGGGTCTGCTTGGTGCTTTAAAACCAAACTTACAATTATTCTCTCTACAGACCTTGTTATGTACACTGAAGTTATGTCCCACAGTTCATGTGGGAACAGAAATGGGCCTTCCCCAAACTGTTCCCTTAATAGGACTGAATTAAACACATGCAAACATGCATTTATATATAGCAAATATATTAAATATATCATTATTTTCCACTCAATCCTCTACTAGAGTCGTGGGGGAGTGGGGTTCCAAATGCCCATCCTGGGGAGAACGTTTCGGGTGCTGGGCAGATACACCCAGGACAGGGTACCAATCAATCGCTGAGCACACACTCACTATAAAATGGTTTTCACTTATTTCTTCCCACTGTACAAAAACATGGATTCAAGGTGATTTGGCTAATCAGTGTAAATTGCGAGCGTGTGCCCAGCGATGGATTGGCGCCCAATCCATCTTCCGTGAATGGGCATAAGGAACCACCCCTGTTCTTAGTAGAGGATTGAACGGAAGATAATGAGATGAGACATTTACATTGTGCATTTACATTAAAACCTTATTTAACCTTTTGACAAAAATGCAGATGTACATCAATTCTTTAATTCTATCCATCCATCCATTATCTTCCGCTTTATCCTATATTAGGGTCGCGGGGGGGTTCCCCATGCCCATCCAGGGGAGAACGTTTTGGGCGCTGGGCAGATACACCCAGTACAGGACACCGAGTGTGTGCTTGGCACACACTCACTCACTTACACAGACACACTCTATATGGGGCAATTTGGAGAACTCAATTGACTTGATCCATGGTTTTGGACTGTTGGAGGAAACCGGAGAACCCGGAGGAAACCCACGCGGACACGGGGAGAACATGGAAACTCCACCCAGATGGGGATTCGAACCGGGAATCCCTAGTGCTGAGAGGAGAACACTAAGCCACCGGGCCACCCGCTTTAATTCTAAGTGTTTTTAATTATGTGCATGTTACAACCCTTTAAGATTATGTACATTAATGTACATAATGTAATGTACATTAAACACAGTGAACATGATCAGTACCTGAGAGAACCAAGTTGATGTCCGGTCTTTGCTGGAGGGCTTTTTTGGCAGCATGAGGCTGATGAGCCAGAAGAATAATTGGATGCTTATCATCACAGCCATCCAGAGCCTTTTCAACATCCATCCCATGGCCAGGATACCTAAAGCCAAACGCACACCGCAGAGAAAGTTGTGAGAACGTCTTAATAAAAAGAGAAGGTATTAATAACAGTGTCCTGTAGTCTAACCGTAGCATGCCAGCCTCCAAATCATCAATGCCGGCGAGACAGATCCAGTCCTGGCTATTTTCAGGTCGAAAAACTCGGACATTACTGTTGTGAAGAGGCTCGATCCCTTTTGATCGCAGGAACTCGAACCAGCTCTCCACATCAGCGGTGTAGTAGTCGTGGTTCCCTGACGGTCAGAGAGAACAACACACTGTTAGAGTTTAATAAATACAGAAATGATGGACTACGAGCTGCACTAAGACAGAGGGCTGACCTGTAGCAAAGTAAGAACCCAGTCGTGAACGGATGAGGCCCAGGGGTTCTGCGGCAGCGCTGAGGCGGGTTACCTGAGAGTCGGTTAAATCCCCGACGATTACCACCACATCTGCAACCAACACACATTTGGCGGTTATAGTATACCCCTTTTTAATATATATGGCAACCACATAATCAACTCTACAGTGATTTATTTTATGTGCCCTAAATTGCACTTGGGAGGCGGCACGGTGGCTTAGTGGTTAGCACGTTCTCCTCTCAGCACTAGGGATTCCCGGTTCGAATCCCCATCTGGGTGGAGTTTCCATGTTCTCCCCGTGTCTGTGTGGGTTTCCCTTCGGGTTCTCCGGTTTCCTCCCACAGTCCAAAAACATGGATCAAGTCAATTGAATTCTCAAAATTGCCCCATATAGAGTGTGTGTGTGTGTGAGTGTGTGCCCAGCGATGGATTGGCGCCCTGTCCTGGGTCTATCTGCCCAGCGCCCGAGATGTTCTCCCCTGGATGGGCATGGGGAACCCCACCGCGACCCTAGTAGAGGATAAAGCGGGAGATAATGAACGAATGAATGAAATTGCACTTGGGCAGCACAGTGATGTAGTAATCAGTACATTTGCTTTTCAGAGCTGGGGATCCAGGGTCGAATCCCAGTCAGGGTGGAGATTCCATGTACTCCCGGTAGGTTTCCTCTGTGTCCAAAAAACCTGGATTCAAGGCATAATTAAATGTGTCTGTGTGAATAAGTGTGTGCCCAGCAATAAATCAGCTTACTGTGCTGGGTGTATTTGCCCAGTGCCCAAAACATTCTTCCCTGGATGGGCATGGGGAGCCACCCCACAACCTTAGTAGAGGATTCATTCATTCATAGATGAATGAATGAAATTGTACTTGTACAGATGGTACATCAATTCATTCATTCCTTCTCTTCCCCTTAATCCTCTGCACTAGTCACCATGGAGGGTTCTTCATGACCATCCAGGGGAGAATGATTCGGGCACTGGGCTGATACACCCAGGCCAGGTCACCAATCTATCGCTCTCTCGATCACCTTAAAGGATACTAAAACACACAGCTGCATACATATATACACACACATGTACATACACACATTAATATATATACATATTATTTTATGTATTATTATTATTTATAACCCGGCGGCACGGTGGCTTAGTGGTTAGCATGTTCTCCTCTCAGCGCTAGGGATTCCCGGTTCGAATCCCCATCTGGGTGGAGTTTCCATGTTCTCCCCGTGTCTGCGTGGGTTTCCTCCGGGTTCTCCGGTTTCCTCCCACAGTCCAAAAACATGGATCAAGTCAATTAAATTCTCAAAATTGCCCCATATAGAGTGTGTCTGTGTGAGTGAGTGTGTGCCCAGCGATGGATTGGCGCCCTGTCCTGGGTCTATCTGCCCAGCGCCCGAGACGTTCTCCCCTGGATGGGCATGGGGAACCCCACCGCGACCCTACTAGAGGATAAAGCGGGAGATAATGAATGAATGAATGCATTATTTATAACCCGGGGGGGGGGGGGGGGGGGTTCCCCATGCCCAACGTTTCGAGTGCTGGACAGGGCGCCAATCCATCGCTGGGCACACACTCACTCACAGACACACTCTATATGGGGCAATTTGAAGAACTCAACTGACCTTGATCCATGTTTTTGGACTGTGGGAGGAAACCGGAGAACCCGGAGCAAACCCACGCGCACACGGGGAGAACATGGAACCTCCACCCAGATTGGGATTCGAACCGGGAATCCCTAGCGCTGAGAGGAGAACGTGCTAAGCACTAAGCCACCCCCTGACTATAAAAAGACAGAAAGGCCTTTTCACCTTTAAGCTTCCTACACAGGTGAGGTTACCTGGCTCTAACTGATTCACGGCGGTGACGATGCTTTGCAGCTTGGTGCGTCCGACCGTCGGTCCGAGGTGTATGTCTGACAGCAACACCACCTTGAGGTCCTTCATAGCCGGTGGCAGTTTCTCCAGGGGTATTTCAACTTCTACAATCCGGGGCGGCTGGGCGGCGTTGATCAGCCCGTACGTCGCCAGCAGCGCGGTCACCACCAACGCCAGGACCGTCAGCCTGCCCGATTCCCCCGAAGCCTCATCCGCGCTCCTGGGGCCGGAGCCTGGGTCGGGGCGCAGGAGCCGGTGCAGACGCCCCAGGCAGCTGAAGGCCACCAGGAAGAATAAGAGAATAACGTAGACCCCCAGACACGTAAAGCTCAGCATGGCCAGCCAGTGGGGCTCCGTGTCCACGAGGTAGAACATGCTGAGGTAGCTGCCGTGGGCGAGGGCGAGGAACAGCAGCACGGCCCCACGCCAGCATCGCTGCGTCCAGGCGCGCCCCGCGCCCCGGCCGAGGCCCAGCCGCCGGACCAGGCGCTTCCAGAGGTACAGCGAGCCGAGGAGCAGCAGGGAGTTGACGAAGAGGAGGAACTGAGCCCGGAAGAGCCTCGCACGGACGCCTATTTCCACTCGGTCCGACAGCAGCGTTCTGGACAGCAGCATGGACAAGAAGACGACCCCCGTCGCGACTCCCGCCTTCCCCTCCGCCGACAGGCGCGCCAACCCGAGCATGACTGGGACGTTCTGCTACCTCACCCTGAACGAACACAACGAACGGGAAGCGGACATTTCGCAAACGCGCTCGTTATCTCAATGTTGTGGACACAACGCCGCCGCAACATTATTTACCTCACACCGTGGGAAGTGTCAAGCTCGCGCGAGACGATGCGCATGCGCCAAGACGGCTCCTATAAACCTCTATAGACCTGCATTAGCGCACATCCAAAAGCTAATGTTCAGCTGTAACTTTTTATAAATAAAATAATGAATATAATCGAGAATCATAACCAATTATAACCAATTACTAACCAATAACCAATATAACTTATTAAGGTGTTACATAAATTAATAAAAAGCCGCCAGTTCCTACCTTTTGTAACACCGCCCTCTAGCGGTTACATTTCAATTATAGGCGTTTATTATAATATAGAACATTTTATTAAGGTTCTAGAGTTCTTCCATTGTTTTCTGCTTATTCCTATCTAGTTTGTTTTGAACACATACACACACATTATTTATAGGGGCCATTTATTAATTAATTATTTCATTCATTTATTATTTTCTGCTTAATCCTCTACTAGGCTCGCGGGGGTGGGGGGGGGGGGGGGGGGTATGACTGGACGTTCTGCTACCTCACCCTGAAAGAACACAACGAACGGGAAGCGGACATTTCGCAAACGCGCTCGTTATCTCAATGTTGGGGACACAACGCCGCCGCAACATTATTTGCCTCACACCGTGGGAAGTGTCAAGCTCGCGCGAGACGATGCGCATGCGCCCAAACGGCTCCTATAAACCTCTATAGACCTGCTTTAGCGCACATCCAAAAGCTAATGTCCAGCTGTAACTTTTTATAAATAAAATAATGAATATAATCGAGAATCATAACCAATTATAACCAATTACTAACCAATATAACTTATTAAGGTGTTACATAAATTAATAAAAAGCCGCCAGTTTCAGAAACGCAAGCCTACGACCTACCTTTTGTAACACCGCCCTCTAGCGGTTACATTTCAATTATAGGCGTTTATTATAACATAGAACATTTTATTAAGGTTCTAGAGTTTTCCTATCTAGTTTGTTTTGAACACATACACACACATTATTTATAGGGGCCATTTATTAATTAATTCTTAATTCTTTCATTCATTACAACTATTACGCTCAGCTATAACTTTATAATAAAGTAATAAATGTAATGTATTTTATACATAACAATGTAAGATGTCATTATTAAATAAGAACAGCAAGTCTACGACCTACCTTTTGAAACACCGCCCTCTAGCGGTTAAATACAATGCCAGGATTTATTATAATATAGAACCTTTTATTTAGGTTCTAGAACTCATACATTATTTTTCTGCTTATTCCTATCTAGTTGTTTATGTTTTGAACATTTCGCAAACGTTGGCCGCTGTCGTTATCTCAATGTTGTTGACACAACGCCGCCGCAACACTCATTTACCTCACACAAGTGACAACTCGCGCGAGACGATGCGCATGCGCGAAGACGGCTCCTATAAACCTATATAGACCTGACATCCAAAACTTAGCTCATGTTCAGCTGTAACTTTATACATAAAATAATGAATATAATTAATAATCATAACAAATAAAGTGTTATATAAATAAATGAATAAATAATAAAAAGCCGCCTCAGTTTCAGAACCGCAAGCCTACGACCTACCTTTTGTAATATCGCCCTCTAGTGGTTAAATACAATGTCAGGCTTTATAACAATATAGAAACTTTTATTAAGGTTCTAGAACTCGTCCATAATTTTCTGCTTATTTCTATCTAGTTGTTTGTTTGTATGTTTTGAACACAGACACACACATTATGTATAGGGGTTATTTATTTATTATAAAATACATCACATTTATCACTTTTTTATAAAGTTACAGCTGAACATGAGCTGCTGCGGCTGTATAGTTTTGGATGTCAGCTTTTTATTTTACATATATAGCCATGCATTAGCGGACATCCATGTATTTTATACATAAAAATGTAAAAAATAAATAAAATTAAAAAAGCCGACAGTTTCAGAAACGCAAGCCTACGACCTACCTTTTGTAACACCGCCCTCTAGCGGTTACACTTCAATTATAGGCGTTTATTATAATATAGAATATATTACTAAGGTTCTAGAACTCTTCCATTGTTTTCTGCTTATTCCTATCTAGTTTATGTTTTGAACACAGACACACATTATGTATAGGGGCCATTAATTAATTAATTATTTTATTCATTCATTATTTTCTGCTTAATCCTCTACTAGGGTCGCGGGGGGGGGGGGCGTTCTGCAACCTCACTGTAACCGAACACAACGAACGGAAAGCGGACATTTCGCAAACGTTGGCCGCTGTCGTTATCTCAATGTTGTTGACACAACGCCGCCGCAACATTATTTACTTCACACAGTGGGGTCTGTAACTTTATAAAATAAAGTAATAAATATAAAATGTAAAAATGTAATTAATAAATGAATAAATGAAAAGCCGCCCCAGTTTCAGAACCGCGAACCAACCAACCTACCTTTTGTAACACCGCCCTCTAGCGGTTAAATCTCAATTATAGGCGTTTATTATAATATAGAACCTTTTCTTAAGGTTCTAGACGGGTCCTGTAAACCTATATAGACCTGACATCCAAAAATTTATAAATAAAATAAAGAATATAATTGAGAATCATAATCGATAAGGTGTTACACAAATTAATAATAAAAAATAATAATAAAAAGCCGCCAGTTTCAGAACCGTGAGCCTACGACCTATTTTTTGTAACACCGCCCTCTAGCGGTTACATTTTAATTAGAGGCGTTTATTATAATATAGAACCTTTTATTAAGGTTCTAGTACTTATCCATTATTTTCTGCTTATTCCTATCTAGTTTATGTTTTGAACACATTATGTATAGGGGCTATTTATTTATTTATGTATTAATTAATTCATTCATTCATTATCTTCTGTCTAATCCTCTACTAGGGTCGCGGGGGCGGAGGGTTGGCCATTCAGGGGAGAATACTTTGAGCACTGGGCAGATATACCCAGGACATAGCGCCAACGTTTCGTTTTGTACACCTTCACTCACACACACATTATTTATAGGGGCAATTTAGAGCAGCCAATTTACCTTGAGTTCAAAAACTCCACTTGGATTGGGATTGAACCTGGATCCCCAGTGATGAGAGGTGAACTAGTCACTAAGCCATTTTAATCCTAGAATTAAGGTACACAATTAAGGTTCGAATCCCAATCTGGATGGAGTTTCCATGTTCTCCCCGTGTCTGCGTGGGTTTCCTCCGGGTTCTCCGGTTTCCTTCCACAATCCCAAAAACATGGTTCAAGTCAATTGAATTCTCCAAAATTGCCCCATATAGTGTGTGTCTGTGTGAGTGAGTGTGTGCCCAGTGATGGATTGGCGCCCTGTCCTGGGTCTATCTGCCCAGCGCCCGAGACGTTCTCCCCTGGATGGGCATGGGGAAACCCACCGCGACCCTAATAGAGGATAAAGCGGGAGATAATGAATGAATAAATACTATTGCCTATTACCTTATTTAATTACTTAGGTTTTCAAAGGTTTTTACTTATCTAATGTCATTATCTTCCACTTAATCCTTTTCTAGGGTTGTAGGGGGGGTTCATCCTGTTTCAGGCACACCCAGGACAGGGCGCCAATCCATCACTGAACACACACACACACACACAGACGCACAAACTTTATAGAGACGATTTAAAGCATTCTATTTACCTTGAATCAATGTTTTAAAAATGTAAGAGGAAATCGGAGGAAACCCACATGGACACGAGGCGAACATGGAAACTCCACCAAGATCGGGATTCGAATCTCTAAGAGGTGGATGTGCTAACCAATACTCCACTGTGCCGCCCTCAAATAGTTTATCCTGTAATTAAATGTTATTAATTCATGGGCTCAATTTAACCCCCAAAAATAAGCACCCAGTGTTTTTACCTCAAAACACAAAATAAACAATAAACGCTGAATAAAAACTACGATAATTGTGATTTAATGTAAACATTTTACTATTTGTTCAAATTAAACCATTAGTACAATGGAAACATGAGCCGTCGAAAAAGAGGGAGGAGTGGAGAACGTAAACCTGTTGGGTAAAAGATGTTGGGTCAGTAATAAACACACGCAGACTTATCTTATAAGCGTATATACACACGTGCAGGACGATGAGTTTGACACACAAGAAACATTCATTCGTTGACCTAAGTGAGGAAGAAAGTGGTTTAATGTAGTTTAATGTAGTTATAGTTTCGCTCTAATGTGAAGCTACAGGTGTGTGTCGTTTTCATATCTGCGATAACAAGCGTCATGTGGCTTCTGCATATTTTGAGGAGAAACAAAATCTGTACAAACAGGCGGTATCGTCTGTATAATAACAAAATGTACAGTTCATTCATAGCCATTGTGCTTTTCGAGAGTGAGGCGTGACATCACACGGTTTCCAGTGGGATTGGAAGAGAAATCCTAGTTTTCAGTAGTCAGCAGTTACCCGTACACTGGCTCAGGTCCCAAGAATTTGGTTTAGAAGCTGTTTTTGATCAAAAACAAAAACAGTTTGACAGTAATATGCAGATATACAAAGCTCGGCTTTAACAGATATAGTGAGGGGGAACGTATAAAACACGGTCTTGTTTTTACTGTGTGTATACATTTTCTATTCAGACAAAAGTATTGGGACACCTACACATTTAAACCCTTGAGAGTGTGGTTGTTCAGTGCTTAGGGTGTTGGTTTATCAATCTGAAGTGGTAGCTAGGGAGAGGTAGCTCAGTGGTCAGGGTGTTGGGCTATCAATCTGAAGGTTGGGGGTTCAACCTCCAGGTCCACTGAAGTTACCAATGTGGGTCCTTGAGCAAGACCCTTAACCCTCATTGCTCCTGGGATGATGTTATCAACCCTGTGCTCACCTTGTAAGTCGCTTTGGATAAAATGTAAATGTATGAAGCTTCTGAATTTAAATCCCAGGTCCACTGAAGTTACCAGTGTGGGTCCTTGAGCAACCCTCTTAACCCTCATTTCTCCAGGGATGCTGTTTCAACCATGTATAGGATTCTAATAAGTCACTTTGCATAAACGACCTAATGTAAATGTAAACCTACAGGAGCTTTAATGACATCCTATTAAAGGTGCATCCCCACCCCCGGTCTATTACAGCTTTTTGCCCATTGATTTAAAGACATATTTGTTGGGTCCCATTAATGTTGCATATAAAGGAAACAACTCTTCTATTTCTACATTAAAGGTGTTTTATGAGGGTGGCTTAGCGGTTGGCACGTTCGCCTCTCAGCGCTAGGGATTCCCGATTCAAATCCCCATCTGGGTGGAGTTTCTATGTCCTCCCCGTGTCCGCGTGGGTTTCCTCCGGGTTCTCCGGTTTCCTCCCACAGTCCAAAAACATGGATCAAGTCAATTGAATTCTACAAATTGCCCCATATAGAGTGTGTTTGTGTATGAGTGTGTGTCCAGTGATGGATTGGCGCCCTGTCCTGGGTGTATCTGCCCAGCGCCCAAAACGTTCTCCCCTGGATGGGCATGGGGAACGACCCTGATATAGGATGAAGAGGAAGATAATGGATGGATGGTGTTTGATGAGGTTGAGGTTAGGGCTCTTTGTGCACCATGAGGTCTTCCACCGCAAAAGCTCAGTGTAAAGGGAACACAAAAAATGGCCATTGCCAAACTGTGAATTATGAATAATATTGCTGTCTAGAATATCTGGGTAGGTGAGTAGGTGGTAGAATTTATATACCTGTGACAACAGGACTGGATGAAACACCTGAATCGTGAATTGAATGATTAAGAGGTGTGTCCCGATACTTTGTCCATATATATACATACATACATATATATATAGCACACAGTGAAAGAAAATGATCAAGTGCTCAATTCAATGACCCATTTCATCCTAAGATTTCCTTCAAAATGTCTAATTCATGCTTAATAACAACTATGCACAAGTAGGCATGATTCTCATACACTATTCTCTACCTGTGCACATGCATGTGTGCTCGTTTTACACCTCGACCAATAGCACGGAAAAATAGGATCGACCTGACATACAAATCTGAGCGGGAGGAGGGGAGTTATTCCGGCTAAAGGGCTGAGGAGATTGTTCATTCAATTGTTACCAAATGAAGGGGTTCTGACAGAGCAGGGTCTCAGTACAAGCCGCATCCACGCAAGTTGTTGGCGATGATTATGTCGGTCACAGCATCAAAGACCACTTGAATGTTCCCTGTGTCTGTAGCACAAGTCTGGTGAGTGTAGATCTCTTTATTGGGTGAGCGGTTCTTGCTCTCGAACTGAACTTGGATGTAAGCCGCCGCATCTTCATACGTGTTTGGACCTGTAATGGAAATCGGATTCACATGAGCGCTTGCATTTTATAAACATATATAGATGTAAGCCTGAAAATAAATACAGAGTCATCATGTGGTTAGGGAAATACTCTTTATAAAGGGATAAATTGATCTATTTTGCCTAAGAGGAATTATTCATTCATTTATTCATTCATTATCTCCCGCTTTATCCTATATTAGGGTCGCGGGGAGGGGGGGGTTCCCCATGCCCATCCAGGGGAGAACGTTTCAGGCGCTGGGCAGATACACCCAGTACAGGACGCCAATCCATCGCTGGGCACACACTCACGCACACATACACACTCTATATGGGGCAATTTGGAGAACTCAATTGACTTGATCCATGTTTTTGGACTGTGGGAGGAAACCGGAGAACCCGGAGGAAACCCATGCGGACACGGGGAGAACATGGAAACTCCACCCAGATGGGGATTCGAACCGGGAATCCCTAGCGCTGAGAGGAGAACATGCTAAACACTAAGCCACCATGCCGCTCTTACAGAGGAATTAGTCCTCCACATTTAATACATACGCAGAATGAAACACACACACACACACACACACACACACACACACACACACACACACACACACACACACACACACACACACACACACACACACTGATGAGAACGTGTCCGCAGCAGTGGGCAGCCTTGTATATGATGCCCCGAGGGCAATTAGGGTTAGGTATATTAGTAGCACATAATGTTAGGCATCAAAAAATGTGGTATCTACATTTATAAAACAGTTAGTTCTTGTTCTGAAATCTGATTGGCTGAGCCGTTTGTCCACACTGCGTGTGTTATTGCGTGATATTCAATATATTTTCCCCAATGTTTTTAGAAACTGCGTTCTGTAATTTAGCCACTAGATGGCGGTATTTGATTGTAAGAAAAACCAGAACCTGTCAATAAGCAATCAGCGTTCACTTAAAAAAATACGGACTATATTACCTCGCGGAAGAACAATTTATCAACGTTTATGCTTTTAATAAACGCAGTTATGAATCAAACCTTGTCTTTTTGTTATAGTTTGTTTTTAAACGTTTTGTAAAAGCAATAAGACACTCGAGGATGTGTATTATAGTGAATAAATCACAGAAAAGAGGTGTAACATCACTCTAATAACACCTTTTTTCTGTGATTTATTCACATTAATGTCACGCCCTCTCGTACCTTATTGCTTTACTATGTGTTGGTTAATGTGCTATTGAGTGCCGGTTCGAATCCCCATCTGGGTGGAGATTCCATGTTCGCCTCGTGTCCGCGTGGGTTTCCTCCGGGTTCTCCGGTTTCCTCCCACAGTCCAAAAACATGGATCAAGTCAATTGAGTTCTTCAAATTGCCCCATATAGAGTGTGTGTGTGAGTGAGTGTGTGCCCAGAGATAGATTGGTGCCCTGTCCTGGGTGTATCTTCCCAGCGCCCGAAACGTTCTCCCCTGGATGGGCATGGAGAACCCCCCCGCGACCCTACTATAGGATAAAGCGGAAGATAATGGATGGATGGATGTGTTGGTTACCAGTGCCATCATCGAAGTAGTTATCAGTGACACAAAAAAAAGTGTATTTTTGTAATTCACAAGTTTCCATATCAGGTCCCTTAATGTTTTTCCTTTACCCATAGACCTTGGGACATTCAATAATTAGTTGATGTTCTAATCCGCTCATTCTAATTAGGGCCAGGAAGGTGATATGTAGGACAGGTTGTCAGTCTATGTCCTGTGGGGGGTCGTGGTCATTAAACGAATAGAGTAACAGGAAATAACACAGTGTATAGAAATAGATGGACTACAGTCTGTTGGTATAGAACAGTAAAGCTTTTTATTGGAACAGTGGACTGTAGATCCCCAAAAGGTCGAGCCAAAGTGGCAGTGGCAAGAAAAACTCCCTGGTGTTGTTTAAAAGTGATAAAGTGGTCTATTTTGCCTACGGTGCCTAGACACAGAGGATTCGGACCTTCACATTTAACCCATCCGTGCAGTGAAACACACACTTGTGCACACTGGTGAAGTGAGCACATGTGCCCAAAGTGGTGGGCAGCCCTTTGTAGGGTACGGGCAATTGGGATCCCAAGTGCACTTCAGCAATAGTACTTGGTGGGACCGGGAATCGAACTGGGGACCACAAACCTATGACTGTTTGTTTGTAAAAGGAAGCCTTGTGAGGACCAAGGATCAGAGGGAGGCTTAAAGGGGGGTGGCGCTGAAATGATGCTGTTCTGGGGAGTCATCTCAACTATGTAGTCTGCAGTATCTGCCTCTTTTAGTTCTGCTGCTCCAGTCAGTGATGCCGGAGTCACATGATGCACTGTGTCAATTAATTACTTATTAATTAAATGCCGTGCTTTATTATTAGCTCTAACTGCCTTCCTTGTCTGTTTCTTTTGAGGCGTCCCCCGGCTTCCTGGAGATCTTCATCCATGGCTCTGCTGACGAATACTGGATGGAACCTGACAAGGCGGTCCTGCAGGACGCCCCCTAATGGACTCACATAGAGTTTTCCAGTTGTTAGTTTTTCCATTTGTTTAATATCTGTACATAGCTGTCCTACACTGTTGATGCTGACCGGCCGCTCAAGGAGGAGGAGTCCCCCACTGAGTCTTGGTCCTCCCAAGGTTTCTTCCTTGAATAACAACATAAAAGGGAGTTTTGTCTTGCCACTGTCGCTTCGGCTTGCTCTTCAGGGGTTTAAAGGCTTTTCATTCTGTAAAGCTGCTTTGTGACAATGTACTGTTGTAAAAAGCGCTATATAAATAAATTACTTGAACTTAAACAGCCAGATAGAGTCTTAATTATATATAGACTGTGTATAAAATCAAGTGTCCATTTGAAAACACAAGTCTGTAAGTAGATAGTGATTCATTTTAGTGATTAATAATTCAGGTTCTGTCCATTTGATTTGAACTGATCAAACGGACAATAAAAAAAAACATTGGCTGCTCCCTGCCATCCATAACCTCCATCTACCACTCCCGCTGTCTCAGCAGCGCCAGGAACATCCTAAAGGACAATCCCCACCTCTGGTTCCACCTTTTCAACCTGCTGCCTTCTGGCAGATGCTACAGGTCCATATCAACCTAAACAAACAGACTCAGGGACAGCTTCTTTCCCAAAGCCATCATAATATTAAACGGGAAACTGACACATTACATGTCTATGCTTAGTGGTTTGCATGTTCTCCTCTCAGCGCTAGGGATTCCCGGTTCAAATCCCCATCTGGGTGGAGTTTCCATGTTCTCCCCGTGTCCGCGTGGGTTTCCTCTGGGTTCTCCGGTTTCCTCCCACAGTCCAAAAACATGGATCAAGTCAATTGAGTTCTCCAAATTGCCCCAAATAGAGTGTGTCTGTGTGAGTGAGGCACCCTGTCCTGGGTCTATCTGCCCAGCGCCCGAGACGTTCTCCCCTGGATGGGCATGGGGAACCGCACCGTGACCCTAATAGAGGATAAAGCGGAAGATAATGAATGAATGAATGAATATTACGTGGCACGGTGGCGTAGTGGTCAGCATGTTCTCCTCTCAGCGCTAGGGATTCCCGGTTCGAATCCCCATCTGAGTGGAGTTTCCATGTTCTCCCCGTGTCCGTGTGGGTTTCCTCTGGGTTCTCCGGTTTCCTCCCACAGTCCAAAAACATGGATCAAGTCAATTGAGTTCTCCAAATTGCCCCATATAGAGTGTGTCTGTGAGAGTGAGTGTGTGTCCAGCGATGGATTGGCGCCCTGTCCTGGGTCTATCTGCCCAGCGCCCGAGACGTTCTCCCCTGGATGGGCATGGGGAACCCCCCCCTGCGACCCTAATAGAGAATAAAGCGGAAGATAATGAATGAATGAATGAATGAATGAATGAATATTACGCCAGGAACATCCTAAAGGACAATCACTAGGTGGCGTAGTGGTTAACGTGTTCTCCTCTCAGCACTAGGGATTCCCGATTCGAATCCCCATCTGGATAGAGTTTCCATGTTCCGCCATGTCCGCATGGGTTTCCTCCGGGTTCTCGGTTTCCTCCCACAGTCCAAAAACATGGATCAAGTCAATTCTCCAAATTGCCCCATATAGAGTGTGTCTGTGTAAATGACTGAGTGTGTCCAGTGATAGATTGGCGTCCTCTCCTAGGTGTATCTGCCCAGCGCCCGAAACAATCTCCCCTGGATGGGCATGGGGAACCCCCCACGACCCTAGTAGAGGATAAAGCGGAAGATAATGGATGGATGGATGTATATTACGCCGTGTGCACTTTAAGGAGGAGCTTAAATATCATTGTACGATGTATACCGTGTATGCGGGGTATAATGACAATAATGGCATCTATTCTATTCTATTTTATGAGGGTAGAGACAAGGAGCTGTGGTTGATAAAGTAGCCAATGAAGGTAATTTTAGCCGACTTGTAAATTAGTTTAAATACTCGTACCCACTTGCAAAACTATGTGATACGTTCATACCTGTATATTCTGGGAAGCATATGTTAAGCGGAGATTTTTTAATCTTCTCCGAAAACAGATCTTTCTTGTTGAGAAACAGAATGATGGACGTGTCCACGAAGAACTTATTGTTGCAGATGGAGTCGAAGAGCATGAGGGACTCGTGCATCCGATTCTGCAATGGAAAGACAGAGAAGAAAAACGTGGTATGACCCCCGTGGTAAACACTCCCCGGTCCCAGCAAACCTTAATCTTTTTTTTTTTTGAACCCAAGAAATGGGGTGGCACGGTGGCTTAGTGGTTAGCATGTTCTCCTCTCAGCGCTAGGGATTCCCGGTTCGAATCCCCATCTGGGTGGAGTTTCCATGTTCTCCCCGTGTCCACGTGGGTTTCCTCTGGGTTCTCCGGTTTCCTCCCACAGTCCAAAAACATGCATCAAGGTCAGTTGAGTTCTCCAAATTGCCCCATATAGAGTGTGTCTGTGTGAGTGAGTGTGTTCAGTGATAGATTGGCATCCTGTCTTGGGTGTATCTGCCCAGCGCCCGAAACGTTCTCCCCTGAATGGGCATGGGGAACCCCACCGCAACCCTAATATAGGATAAAGTGGAAGATAATGGATGGATGGGGATATATATATATATATATATTTTTTTTAGTGGCTTAGTGTTGGCATGTTCTCCTCTCAGTGCTAGGGATTCCCGGTTCGAATCCCCATCTGGATTGAGTTTCCATGATCTCCCCGTGTCCGCGTGAGTTTCCTCCGGGTTCTCCGGTTTCCTCCCACAGTCCAAAAACATGGATCAAGTCAATTGAATTCTCCAAATTGCCCCATATAGAGTGTGTTTGTGTGAGTGAGTCTGTGCCCAGTGATAGATTGGCACCGAGAGATTGGCACCGAGACGTTCTCCACTGGATGGGCATGGGAACCCCCCCCCCCCCCCCGCGACCCTAATAGAGGATAAAGCGGAAGATAATGGATGGATGGAACCCAAGAAATGACAGTGTAGCTACTTTGATGTGTTGTTTGTGTGTTTGTTCTTTACCGTTGTCTCATCTTCATGTAACATTTGGTCGTAGCCGCTCATCGCCACACAGAAAATGATCGCCGTCACACCCTCGAAGCAGTGGATCCACTTTTTTCTCTCCGATCTCTGTCCTCCTACATCGAACAATCTGCATCGAACACACACAAACAGATTTGAGAACATTGTATTAGTTTGCTTTTCTCGCAACATTACACTACAGGGGGCAGTGAGGCGGTGTTATGGTTGCACGTCCGTCCCTCAGGGCTGGGGATCCAGCTTCAAATCCCGATCTGGGTGGAGTTTCCATGTTCTCCTCAGGTCAGGATGGGTTTCTCTGGTTTCCTCCCACAGTCCAAAAATGAATAAATAAAATGCCCATATTTAAAACAATCTCTGTTCTAGTTCTGTTCTAGTTAATCCCAAAGGTTAGGACTTATAGACTAGTTCGTCCACAACAGACTCACCCAACCATGTATTTCCTTGTGCTCTGGAGCATAATAATGGACTTCCCTAAACTGCTTTCAAAAAGATAGGAATCTATCTTCGCTGGGCACACTCACTCACACAAACACACACTAAATGGGGCAATTACGAACTTTCAATTTGCCTTGAATCCATGTTTTGGACTGTGGGAGGAAATCAAATAACTCAACTTACATGCGAACATGCGAACCACCAAGCCATATATATATCCTCTATTAGGGTCGCGGTGGGGTTCCCTATGCCCATCCAGGGGAGAATGTCTCGGGCGCTGGGCAGATACACCCAGGACAGGACACCAATCTATCACTGAACACACACTCACACATACACACTCTATATGGGCCAATTTGGAGAATTCAGTTCACCATGATCCATGTTTTTAGACTGTGGGAGGAAGCCAGAGAACCCACACGGACACGGGGAGAACATGGAAATTCCACCCAGATTGGGATTCGAACCGGGAATCCCTAGCACTGAGGGGAGAACGTGCTAACCACTATATATATATATATATATATATATATATATATATATATATATATATATATATATATATATATATATATATATATATATATAAAAATACGCACGCACCAATACATTTGTCTATATAATGTATTCATCCGGACTTTTTCATTCTCTTATATATTACTGCTGTTGATCACAATCTTATTCTTGATACTCAGACTCTTGAATGTTGTTCATGAACAGCAGTAGATTAAAAGTTTTTGTTTTTTTTGAAAATGTTTAATGTTCTGAGGAATGAGGTGCTACCTGAAGTTGAGGTTCTTGAAGGTAAAGTGTGTCTCCACGATTCCGGTGGTTTTAACGCGTGACCTTAGAATATCCTGTTCCGTGGGCATGTAGTCCGGCGATCCGATGCGATCCAAACTGTCCAGATAACTGTGAAAAGGAAAATTGATTTTTTTTTAAATTTGGTCTAATATTTCAAAAGTAGAAAGCAGTCCTTTAGTTATAGCTTTAAGTACTTTTCAATAAATGAATAATACTGTTGAATGTGAACGGTTGGGATAATTATCCATCCATCCGTCCATCCATCCATTATCTTCCGCCTTATTCTATATTAGGGTCGCGAGGGGGTTCCCCATGCCCATCCAGGGGAGAACGTTTTGGGCACTGGGCAGATACACCCAGGACAGGACACCAATCTATCACTGGGCACACACTCACTCACACACACACATTCTATATGGGGCAAATTGGAGAACTCAATTGACTTGATCCATGTTTTTGGACTGTGGGAGGAAACCAGATAACCCAGAGGAAACCCACACGGACACGGGGAGAACATGGAAACTCCACCCAGATGATATATTCGAACTGGGAATCCCAAGTGCTGAGAGGAGAACATGCTAACCACTAAGCCACTGTGCCGCCCACTGGGATAATTATATAATATAAAAATGGTGTATTT
Organism: Corydoras sp. C115; assembly: GCA_019802505.1. Classification (NCBI taxonomy): domain Eukaryota; kingdom Metazoa; phylum Chordata; class Actinopteri; order Siluriformes; family Callichthyidae; genus Corydoras; species Corydoras sp. C115. Next base: position 48,040 of record JAFMOC010000773.1, on the reverse strand, counting down.
AATTAAGAAAAGACACACATTGTATGATCTTACAGCCTGAATTAGTCCTGAGGTATAAATCCAATTAATAATGATACTTAAACTATGCTTTTCAGCGCTGGGGATCCAGGTTTGAATCCCGATTCGAGTCAATGTGGGTTTTCTCAGAGTTCTCTAGTTTCCACCCACAGTCCAAAAACATGGATTTAAGGTCAATGAGCTGCTCTTAATTGCCCCTATATAGTGTGTGTGTGTTTCTGTGTGAATGATTGGTGCCCCATCCTGGGTATATCTGCCAGATGTGGGCATAGAAACACCCACCGCCACCCTAGAAGAGCAAAAACATAAATAGCCATACAGTTCTGTATGTGTACAATTATTAGTACACAATTATTAATGTATTTTGGCCAACTGTATGCTTCCAACTTTGTTTTAACAGTTTGGGGAAGGCCCAGTGCTCAAAGCAAGGTGCATAAAAGCATGACAAGGTGAATTTAAAGTGGAACTTGACTGACCTCAAGCCCATCAAACATCTTTGGGATGAACTAGAACAGAGATTGT
>JAFMOC010000773.1:15000-45000 GCA_019802505.1 Corydoras sp. C115 | reverse complement strand
TATTCGTTCAAAATGCACGGACACACACACACACACACACACACACACACACACACACACACAAACACAGTCCAACTGCCATTCCAGCGCCATCCTTCATATTGATCAGTGGCTTTATTTAGTATTATTCACTGATTTATATTTCAATATAGTAGTACATATACATTTTTATATTATCCTATTGTAAATCCAAAGGCATTAAGGCTCTTGTTTGTGATCTGGGTTCTAGTTCATCCCAGAGGGAATGGAGGTCAGGGCTATGCCACCATCAAGCCCTGGGTCAGTCAGTTTCCCTCACTCCAAACTCTTTCAGCTACACCTTCATGGACCTTGCTTTGTATCCCAAGGTCAGTTAGGCAGTCTTAGGCTTGTGGTTATAAAACCAGCCTTGTGACCTGAACGTCCCTGGTTTGATTCCCGGTCCCAACAAGTATGACTCTATGGCCGAAGTGCTCTTGGGTACGACGCCTAACCCCAATTACTCCCCGGGCGCTGTATACAAGGCTGCCCTTCGCTCACTAGTGTGTGTATGTATGCTACACTGCACAGATGGGTTAAATATGGAGGACCAATTAATCTGTGTAGGCAAAATATATCACTTTATTACAACATTACATAATGTTGAACCAAAAAAAGGGCCTTCCTCGAAATGTTCCTACAATTTTAAAGCGTGCATAGTTCATAGTGCACAGCCAGGTGCTTGCTTCTTATGCACATGGGGCAATGAGACCTAATGAACGAGCTGAATTCGGTGATTAAGAGGTGGGTACCGATACTTTTTAGGTTCTGTAATTTGCTTTAGAATATATGGTGCGGACCGCAGGTCTGCGTTGGATGACTGAACTTTGGTTCCGTGAATGTATAAATGGGTTTATTCGTATTTAGCTTATTGGTTAATTAAAAGGTTTTTAAACGGGGAATCCTGTTGGTTCTAAGACCTAAAATAGATCACTTTATCATAACGTTATGTAATGCTGGACCAACCAAGAAAAAAAAGTGTACAAAGAGAGGACCAATTAATCTGTGTAGGCAAAATATATCACTTTATTACAACGTTACGTAATGCTGGACCAAAAAAAGGGCCTTCCTCGAAATGTTCCTACAATTCAAGAGCGTGCATAGTTCATAGTGCACAGCTAGGTGCTTGATTTTTACTGCACATGGGGCAATGAGAGCTAAAGAACCACCTGAATTCGGTGATTAAAAGGTGGGTACCAATACTTTTTAGGTTCCGTAATTAGATTTAGAATATATGGTGCGGATCGCAGATCTGCGTTGGACGATTTTAAATAGTCTCCTATTGTACTTTGGTTCCATGAATGTATAAATGTGTTTATTCGTATTTAGCTTATTGGGTAATTATAAATAACTGTATAGGCAAAATATATCACTTTATTACAACATGACGTAATGTTGAACCAAAAAAAGGGCCTTCCTCGAAATGTTCCTACGATTTTGAAGCATGCATATTTCATAGTGCACTGCCAGGTGCTTGCTTCTTATGCACATGGGGCAATGAGACCTAAAGAACCACCTGAATTCGGTGATTAAGAGGTGGGGTACCAATACTTCATCACACAATCCGTACATGGCTGTTCTACACTGATGCTGCCCGGCCGCTCAAGGAGGATGAGTCTTGGTCCTCCCAAGGTTTCCTCCTTGAAATAACACCACAACTCTCTTGGGGGGTTCTTTGGGGGTTCAGAGGCTTATAAAACTGTAAAGCTGCTTTTTCTTTTTTTAACTTTTGCAAAAAGCGCTCTATAAATAAATGACTTGAACTTCAATACTAATAAGCTCTAGAACGGCTGCTCTGGAGGACTGAAATAGCCTCCTATTGTTCTAGCACTCGGCTTTCCGTCAGTGTATAAATGTGTTTATTTGGTTTAAGCTTATTGGTTAATTATACAGGAACCCCATCTGGCACTAAGTTCTGTATTTATATAAATTTTTCAGCTTTGAAAACTAAATATTCAGCTCTAATTAGACATCTCTGACATGTCCCCCCCCATAGGATCACTCTCCTCGCGTGACTCTGTACCACACCCCTGTTACACTGACACAAAATCCGTTTAATGCAGAGTTGGTGATTAACACGACTGCAGGGATCAAAGCACTAAAACCGATCCATTAAGATTAAGGACGGACAGTCTCTTAATGCACGCGCGCAGTTTCAGGACCCGGGAGCTGGACAGCGCATTCAGCGCCCAATCCCTATAATAAACCATACGAACCCCATAATAAAAAATAAATCAAACTTACTTCATTTGTTTGACGATCGTGCTCTTGCCGGACTCCCCCCCACCTGCGAACACACGGGCTGTTTAATTATAAGGGCATCCAAACATAAAGAACCCCCAAACGTTTCGGTCCACTAGAGGACCTCCCGTGCCCCCCCCCCACCACCCCCCACCCTCGCCTCACTGCGTCACCGACCCCACTGCCCTCATGGAAAGGGTGATCTTACCGAGCAGAAGGAGCTTGACGATTTTGGCATCGTTGATGCCATCTTCCTTCAGGTTCTTCTCGATGGCTTTGCTCCGACCCAGAGCCTCGCGCTCCTCCGCACTCAGCGTGCATCCCATGACAAAAGACCCGAGCCCGAACCGGGGAGAACCTGCAAAATTCCCGGCCTGCGCCTCCTCAGTACAGCCCCGCCGTGGAAACGCGCGCTAGAGCATCAGGGTTGGACCTGTGAGCGCTCCGGTGCACGCGCAGCGCGAGCTCCTCTGTCATCCCGCCGCCTTCTCCAGCTGCGCGAGAGGCAAACCCTCACCCGCCCTGTGCTGACGTCACGGCCAGTGTTGCCTCTGCGCGTGCCCTCGGAGTTGGGTGCAGCTTTTCAGGGGAAGCATGGACACCACCCTCCAACTCTACTGTTTATAGTGGATCCCATATTTACACCTTAAATATCCACCCATCCATCCATTATCTACCGCTTTATCCTCTACAGGGGTCGGGGGAGGGGAGGGGGGGTAGATACACCCATCTATCGCTAGGCACACTCACTCACATAGACACAGACGAATACACTCTATATGGGGCAATTTGGAGAATTCAATTCACATTGAGCCATGTTTTCGGACTGTGGGAGGAAACCGGAGAACCCGGAGGAGACCCACGCCGATATGAGGAGAACACCCATCTATCGCTAGGCACACTCACTCACAATGACACAGACGAATACACTCTATATGGGGCAATTTGGAGAATTCAATTCACATTGAGCCATGTTTGCGGACTGTGGGAGGAAACCGGAGAACCCGGAGGAGACCCACGCCGATATGAGGAGAACACCCATCTATCGCTAGGCACACTCACTCACAATGACACAGACGAATACACTCTATATGGGGCAATTTGGAGAATTCAATTCACATTGAGCCATGTTTGCGGACTGTGGGAGGAAACCGGAGAACCCGGAGGAGACCCACGCCGATATGAGGAGAACACCCATCTATCGCTAGGCACACTCACTCACATAGACACAGACGAATACACTCTATATGGGGCAATTTGGAGAAATCAATTCATATTGAGCCATGTTTTCGTACTGTGGGAGGAAACCGGAGAACCCGGAGGAGACCCACGCCGATATGAGGAGAACATGGAAACTCCACCCAGATTGGGATTCGAACCGGGAATCCCTAGCGCTATAGCGGATCCATCCATCCATTATCTACCGCTTTATCCTCTAGTAGGGTCGGGGGGGGGCAGATACACCCATCTATCGTTAGGCACACTCACTCACATAGACACAGACGAATACACTCTATATGGGGCAATTTGGAGAATTAAATTTACATTGAGCCATGTTTTCAGACTGTGGGAGGAAACCGGAGAACCCGGAGGAAACCCACGCCGATATGAGGAGAACATGGAAACTCGACCCAGATTGGGATTCGAACCGGGAATCCCTAGCGCTATAGCGGATCCATCCATCCATTATCTACCGCTTTATCCTTTACAGGGGTAGGGGGGGGCAGATAGGCACACTCACTCACAGACACAGACGAATACACTCTATATGGGGCAATTTGGAGAATTGAATTCACATTGAGCCATGTTTTCAGACTGTGGGAGGAAACCGGAGAACCCGGAGGAGACCCACGCCGATATGAGGAGAACACCCATCTATCGCTAGGCACACTCACTCACATAGACACAGACGAATACACTCTATATGGGGCAATTTGGAGAAATCAATTCACATTGAGCCATGTTTTCAGACTGTGGGAGGAAACCGGAGAACCCGGAGGAGACCCACGCCGATATGAGGAGAACATGGAAACTCCACCCAGATTGGGATTCGAACCGGGAATCCCTAGCGCTATAGCGGATCCATCCATTATCTACCGCTTTATCCTCTAGTAGGGTCGGGGGGGGGCAGATACACCCATCTATCGTTAGGCACACTCACTCACATAGACACAGACGAATACACTCTATATGGGGCAATTTGGAGAATTAAATTTACATTGAGCCATGTTTGCGGACTGTGGGAGGAAACCGGAGAACCCGGAGGAGACCCACGCCGATATGAGGAGAACACCCATCTATCGCTAGGCACACTCACTCACATAGACACAGACGAATACACTCTATATGGGGCAATTTGGAGAATTGAATTCACATTGAGCCATGTTTTCGGACTGTCGGAGGAAACCGGAGAACCCGGAGGAGACCCACGCCGATATGAGGAGAACACCCATCTATCGCTAGGCACACTCACTCACATGGACACAGACTCAAATAGACACTCTATATGGGGCAATTTGGAGAAATCAATTCACATTGAGCCATGTTTTCGGACTGTGGGAGGAAACCGGAGAACCCGGAGGAGACTCACGCCGATATGAGGAGAACACCCATCTATCGCTAGGCACACTCACTCACATAGACACAGACGAATACACTCTATATGGGGCAATTTGGAGAATTCAATTTACATTAAGCCATGTTTTCAGACTGTGGGAAGAAACCGGAGAACCCGGAGGAGACCCACGCCGATATGAGGAGAACACCCATCTATCGCTAGGCACACTCACTCACATAGACACAGACGAATACACTCTATATGGGGCAATTTGGAGAATTCAATTTACATTAAGCCATGTTTTCAGACTGTGGGAAGAAACCGGAGGATCCGGAGGAGACCCACGCCGATATGAGGAGAACACCCATCTATCGCTAGGCACACTCACTCACATAGACACAGACGAATACACTCTATATGGGGCAATTTGGAGAATTGAATTCACATTGAGCCATGTTTTCGGACTGTGGGAGGAAACCGGAGAACCCGGAGGAGACCCACGCCGATATGAGGAGAACACCCATCTATCGCTAGGCACACTCACTCACATAGACACAGACGAATACACTCTATATGGGGCAATTTGGAGAAATCAATTCATATTGAGCCATGTTTTCGTACTGTGGGAGGAAACCGGAGAACCCGGAGGAGACTCACGCCGATATGAGGAGAACACCCATCTATCGCTAGGCACACTCACTCACATAGACACAGACGAATACACTCTATATGGGGCAATTTGGAGAAATCAATTCATATTGAGCCATGTTTTCGTACTGTGGGAGGAAACCGGAGAACCCGGAGGAAACCCACGCCGATATGAGGAGAACATGGAAACTCCACCCAGATTGGGATTCGAACCGGGAATCCCTAGCGCTATAGCGGATCCATCCATCCATTATCTACCGCTTTATCCTCTAGTAGGGTCGGGGGGGGGCAGATACACCCATCTATCGTTAGGCACACTCACTCACATAGACACGGACGAATACACTCTATATGGGGCAATTTGGAGAATTAAATTTACATTGAGCCATGTTTTCAGACTGTGGGAGGAAACCGGAGAACCCGGAGGAAACCCACGCCGATATGAGGAGAACATGGAAACTCGACCCAGATTGGGATTCGAACCGGGAATCCCTAGCGCTATAGCGGATCCATCCATCCATTATCTACCGCTTTATCCTTTACAGGGGTAGGGGGGGGGGGGGGGGCAGATAGGCACACTCACTCACAGACACAGACGAATACACTCTATATGGGGCAATTTGGAGAAATCAATTCACATTGAGCCATGTTTTCAGACTGTGGGAGGAAACCGGAGAACCCGGAGGAGACCCACGCCGATATGAGGAGAACATGGAAACTCCACCCAGATTGGGATTCGAACCGGGAATCCCTAGCGCTATAGCGGATCCATCCATCCATTATCTACCGCTTTATCCTCTAGTAGGGTCGGGGGGGGGGCAGATACACCCATCTATCGCTAGGCACACTCACTCACATAGACACAGACGAATACACTCTATATGGGGCAATTTGGAGAATTAATTTACATTGAGCCATGTTTGCGGACTGTGGGAGGAAACCGGAGAACCCGGAGGAGACCCACGCCGATATGAGGAGAACACCCATCTATCGCTAGGCACACTCACTCACATAGACACAGACGAATACACTCTATATGGGGCAATTTGGAGAAATCAATTCACATTGAGCCATGTTTGCGGACTGTGGGAGGAAACCGGAGAACCCGGAGGAGACCCACGCCGATATGAGGAGAACACCCATCTATCGCTAGGCACACTCACTCACAATGACACAGACGAATACACTCTATATGGGGCAATTTGGAGAAATCAATTAACATTGAGCCATGTTTGCGGACTGTGGGAGGAAACCGGAGAACCCGGAGGAGACCCACGCCGATATGAGGAGAACACCCATCTATCGCTAGGCACACTCACTCACATAGACACAGACGAATACACTCTATATGGGGCAATTTGGAGAATTCAATTTACATTGAGCCATGTTTTCGGACTGTGGGAGAAAACCGGAGAACCCGGAGGAGACCCACGCCGATATGAGGAGAACACCCATCTATCGCTAGGCACACTCACTCACATGGACACAGACTCAAATAGACACTCTATATGGGGCAATTTGGAGAAATCAATTCACATTGAGCCATGTTTTCGGACTGTGGGAGGAAACCGGAGAACCCGGAGGAGACTCACGCCGATATGAGGAGAACACCCATCTATCGCTAGGCACACTCACTCACATAGACACAGACGAATACACTCTATATGGGGCAATTTGGAGAATTCAATTTACATTAAGCCATGTTTTCAGACTGTGGGAAGAAACCGGAGAACCCGGAGGAGACCCACGCCGATATGAGGAGAACACCCATCTATCGCTAGGCACACTCACTCATATAGACACAGACGAATACACTCTATATGGGGCAATTTGGAGAATTCAATTTACATTAAGCCATGTTTTCAGACTGTGGGAAGAAACCGGAGGATCCGGAGGAGACCCACGCCGATATGAGGAGAACACCCATCTATCGCTAGGCACACTCACTCACATAGACACAGACGAATACACTCTATATGGGGCAATTTGGAGAAATCAATTCACATTGAGCCATGTTTGCGGACTGTGGGAGGAAACCGGAGAACCCGGAGGAGACCCACGCCGATATGAGGAGAACATGGAAACTCCACCCAGATTGGGATTCGAACCGGGAATCCCTAGCGCTATAGCGGATCCATCCATTATCTACCGCTTTATCCTCTAGTAGGGTCGGGGGGGGGGGGGGGCAGATACACCCATCTATCGCTAGGCACACTCACTCACATAGACACAGACGAATACACTCTATATGGGGCAATATATTCCTCCTGTGGGAGGAAACCGGAGAACCCGGAGGAAACCCACGCCGATATGAGGAGAACATGGAAACTCGACCCAGATTTTCATGTTCAGTGTGTCCACATGGGTTTCCTCCGGTTTCCTCACACAGTCCAAAAACATGGGGAAAAAAACCTTACAGGTACTAGTATAAGATTAAGTGGAAGATAAAGGATAGATGGATGTATGGATGCATAATGGACATCAATAGTGTCTAAGCATCTAGCACGGAGGACTCAATATGGGGTCAGACAGTGACCGTACCGTTGGTAGTACTGGGCTTCAAACCTTCTGGGCTGCAGTCCTGCAGTAACGTACATAAGCACTGATATGTTGAGCTTTATCACTGTAAAAGGTAGTCCAGATGGTTCTAGATAAAGGATAAAAAGAGCAATAGGAAGCTTCAGAAACATAATCCAGGACGGTTCTGGCGGGGGATTGTAACATGAGTGATTAAAGCCAAATATTAAAGATAAATCTGTCTGGTTATACTTGTGCAGTATCACTGTGTCTGTCGGTTCTGTCGGAGAAACAATATCCCGTTCAAAAACACAGGCTAACACATTGATTTCTTCAAGCCGCTCATCATAATTAGTCATTAGCTCGTTGGGTGGAGGCGGACTGATGGCTGAGAGAGGACTCCATGCTTTCGCAGGGTTGGATGCAAGAGTACATGCACTTTAACCTTGGTCCTTGATGCGACCGTGAACCAATCCCGGTTCTGGAACCACGAGCCTACAACCACCCCTAGAAGTCATAGGCTATAGGACGTCACAGGCACCACACCCATCAACCAACTGTTCTTACCCTTTAGAACCTGGGTCTTTTATAGCACTGCCTAATAACGTATTTTCATTCATAATCTTCCACTTTATCCTCTACAAGGGTTATGTAGGGGGTTCTCATACCCATCCAGGGGAGAACCTTTGGGCGCTGGGCAGATACACCCAGGACAGGACGCCAATCTATCACTGAGCACACACTCACTCACACAGACACACTCTATATGGGGCAATTTAGAGCATTCATTCATTATCTTATGCTTAATTCTCTACTAGGATACACAGAAAAGGACGCTTTCTCACACATAGAATATTCGTTCATTCATTATCTCCCGCTTTATCCTCTATTAGGGTCGTGGTGGGGTTCCCCATGCCCATCCAGGGGAGAACGTTTCGGGCGCTGGGCAGATACACCCAGGACAGGGCGCCAATCCATCGCTGGGCACACACTCACTCACACAGACACACTCTATATGGGGCAATTTGGAGAACTCAATTGACTTGATCCATGTTTTTGGACTGTGGGAGGAAACCGGAGAACCCGTAGGAAACCCACGCAGACACGGGGAGAACATGGAAACTCCACCCAGATGGGGATTCGAACCGGGAATCTCTAACGCTGAGAGGCGAACGTGCTAACCACTAAGCCACCGTGCCGCCCACATAGAATATATGGGGCAATTTATAGCATTCCTCTATTTATTATCTTCCATTTAACCCTTAGTTCCCCCATGCCCTTCCAGGAGAGAACCTTTTCTGGGCTGGAACACCCAGGACAGGGCACTCACTCACACAGACACACTATATGGGGCAATTCAGAGCAGTCAATTCACCATGAATCCATGTTTTAAGACTGTGGGAGGAAGTCGGAAAACCTGGAGTAATCCCATACGAATACAGGGAGAACATGGAAACTCTGGAACCTGGAACCCTGGAACATGAGAGGGGGACATGCTGACCACTAAGCCCTCGATTGTTCTACATATGTAGCTTTGCAAAAAGAACACGGTTTCTTTGAGGATTCTCCATTAAGAAATCCATCCACTCCACCCATCCATTATCTTCCGCTTTATCCTCTATGAGGGTCGCAGGGGGGGGGTCCCCATGCCCATCCAGCGGAGAACGTCTCGGGCGCTGGGCAGATACACTCAGGACAGCTGGACACACACACTCACACTCTATATGGGGCAATTTGGAGAACTCAATTGACCTTGATCCACTTTTTGGACTGGGGGAGGAAACCGGAGAAACCGGAGAACCCGGAGGAAACCCACGCAGACACAGAGAGAACATGGAAACTCCACCCAGATTGGCATTCAAACCTGGAACTTGAGAGGGGGACATGCGGACCACTAAGCCCTCGATTGTTCTACACATGTAGCTTTGCAAAAACACGGTTCCTTTGAGGATTCTCCATTAAGAGATCCATCCACTCCACCCATCCATTATCAATTATTAGTAATTGACCTTAATCCGGGCGGCACGGTGGCTTAGTGGTTAGCACGTTCGCCTCTCAGCGCTAGGGATTCCCGGCTCGAATCCCCATCTGGGTGGAGTTTCCATGTTCTCCCCGTGTCTGCGTGGGTTTCCTCCGGGTTCTCCGGTTTCCTCCCACAGTCCAAAAACATGGATCAAGTCAATTGAATTCTCAAAATTGCCCCATATAGAGTGTAATTGTGAGTGTGTGCCCAGCGATGGATTGGCGCCCTGTCCTGGGTCTATCTGCCCAGCGCCCGAGACGTTCTCCCCTGGATGGGCATGGGGAACCCCACCGCGACCCTATTAGAGGATAAAGCGGGAGATAATGAATGAATGGTTTGGTTTTTCGGTTTTGGATTGGAATTTTTACGCCAAGACAGCTCATAGGCTATTTTCCTGGCAGGAGTGGTTAGTTTAGTAACAGTCTATGGGGGTAAAGAGGTGTTCAGATGTGCGTTTTAAGTCCAGTAAGCAATAAAAATTTCAGTAATGTATCCGGGTTTATTTGAGTAAAAGCGTCTTTTATCGTGGATGGAATGCTAAGTTGGCTTCTAGCCTGATGGTACAGTTTGCAGTCCAGTAATAGATGCTTGACTGTCAGGGAGGTTTGGCAAGTTTCACAGCATGGTGGGTTCTCTCCTTAATGAATGAATGAATGACCTTAATCCACTTTTTTGGACTGGGGGAGGAAACCGGAGAACCCGGAGGAAACCCACGCAAACACGGGGAGAACATGGAAACTCCACCCAGATTGGGATTGGAACCGGGAATCCCCCAGCGCTGAGAGGAGAACATGCCAACCACTAAGCCACCGTGCCGCCCTCATTACGAAATCTGCATTCGGAATTCCTGGAGATAAACCTCGGGGGGTGTGAACTTAACCAAACTGACTCACAGATGTGGCAACGGTACCGAGGGCCTGTCGGTTCTCTGAAGAGAGGAAAATGATAATCCACTGGATCTGCAAATCCTCTCTCACTCGCGCTCTCTCTCACCCTACACACACACACACACACACACACACACACACACACACACACACACACATAGAAATATATTCTGATGGATTACTTCACGGAGATAAAAGGCATATCGTGATGCACGGCCTGCTTAACGTGCTTTTATCTTTATTACAGACAACCTCGGGGATGCGGAAAAATTCATTACGTAAGCCGCCAGACCCGCAAGTGTGTTCCGTTCAGGTGTTACAGGGGCAAGAGGGTATGAAGTATAAATGTGTGCATAATCAGAAGACCGCACATTTATCAAGAACAGAGACGCACTCGCTGGTCATCTCATTAAACCATGTCCAGTTTTGGCTGGAGAAACAAATAAGTCGGCGCTAAATCCCCATAACTAAATGAATGCGATCTTTCCACCACCTAATACTTTAATGGCCACATCCAGTGTAAAGCCTTAATGGAGAAAAGCCTCATATATTTCAGTAATCTGACTGTCCTCAATAGATAACCTACCATTAAGCTATTAGTTTCCAAGACTTATTCCGTGCCGCGGATTCACTATATGGGCAAAAGTATAGGGACGCCTAGAAATTACACCTAAAGGAGCTTCTATATATGCATCCATCCATTATCTTCAGCTTTATCATCTATTAGGGTTGCGGGGGGGGGTTCCCCATGCCAATCCAGTGGTCAGCGCCAATCGATAACGGGGCACACACTCACTCACACTCTATCCATCCATCCATTATCTTCCGCTTTATCCTCTATCAGGGTCGCGCTGGGGGGGGGGGGGGTTCCCCATGTCAATCCATGGGAGAACGTCTCGGGCGCTGGGCAGATACACCCAGGACAGGGCGCCAATCGATCGCTGGGCACACACTCACTCACACTCCATCCATCCATCCATTATCTTCCGCTTTATCCTCTATTAGGGTCGCGGGGGGGGGTTCCCCATGTCCATCCATGGGGAGAACGTCTCAGGCGCTGGGCAGATACACCCAGGACAGGGCGCCAATCCATCGCTGGGCACACACTCACTCATACAGACACACTCTATATGGGGCAATTTGGAGAACTCAATTAACTTGATCCATGTATTTGGACTTTTGAAAGTCCACTTGATCCATGTTTTTTGAAACTCCGCCCAGATCGGGATTCAAATCTAGATATTCCAGAGCTGAGAGGAGAACATGCTAAAAACGACAGCACCATGTCGCCCCATTATTTTCATTTCACTTTTATTATTTGATTGATCGATTCAGTTCGGGGTCCGTTTCATATCCGTATCTGAAGACATGACGTTGGGTCAACTGGAGACGCTTAATTGTTTAGGTCGTTAGGGTTTTCCCCATCCGTGCACTGGTGGTGCGGCTTTCGAACCAAGGTGAACAGGCGGGTCGGGTTGGGGAGGGTATTTGGTGAAAAGAACCACTTTGGCAACCACAGATAAGCATATTAAAGGAAGCAGCGTATAATAATACTTCAGAGTATTTTGGCTTTTCCGTACAAAGGTCACAGCGTTAGACTGGAGCTCCTTCAAAACCACAATTTATTTCATTCGAGACTTTGTTTTGTACTTTTAATTTCAAGTGCCATTAACGTCGACAGGGTATAAAAAAGCAGGTATGAATATAAAGGCAAGTTACATCGGAGAACCATCCACCCCCAGTTCCCACACCTCCTCAGTGTACTACAAATAGAGCCAGTGTGTTCGGAAACTCGGCCTATTTAATATAACCTGTAATTGGTCGTTTGACACCAGGAACTAAAAAAACTACACCTCTAGGTACCAGACCCAGTTACACACATTCTCTCCCACACACACACACACACACACACACACACACACACACACACACACACACACACACACTTACACAGCGAGAGCATGAGTCTCTCACTCTCGGGGCTGAAGGTCCAACATGATCTCGGCCATGCTCGTCAGCTTGGTTTCCTCCAGGGCGCTAATGAGGCGTCCCAGCTTGGCGCTCCGGCCTTCGGATTGGATGAAGCGGCCCAGCAGCTGATAGGCCTGCTCATAAAGCCCTTCCCTTTCGTACTCGTAAGCGAGATTGTCTATGGCCGTGCCTTTCAGAGCCCGACAGTTCTTTTGCAAAGCTCGGCCCACCCGCTTCCAGTCGCGGCCGACGTGAGAGGCGAAGCGCTGCTGGTCGGCCGACGTCAGCAGCCGGTCATCTTCACAAACACACAGAGCGGGGTTTATTTCCGGTCGGCACTAAAACGAAGCGAAACGCGGGGATTTCTTACCAAACACCCGATTCTGGAACAGAAAGCCGTTCTTGGGCGCTTCCGGGGTTTTGGGGACAGGCAGGGTGTAGATGGTCTGGAGCTGCTGCTCCAGCTGGGTGACCTCATCGTCTCGCAAACGCACAGGCTGCAATAAAGTCAAAGGTGGAAGCAGAGATTATCTGAGAGAGTTTGTGTTACAAACCAAAACCTAGAATATTGTAAGTGTTGATTGAAGCATGGTGGACGAAGTGAAACATGTGGTTAGGGTGACCAGATTCCAATTCACCAGATGTGGGACAAATACCATGTTTGTGTGGGACGCCAATGCAACAAACAAAAAAATTAACATCTCTACTCTGCCCCTTTAGCACATAACAGACTGTAAATAAAAACGTGTATATATATTTAGCACGTTCTCCTCTCCGTGCTAGGGATTCCCGTGTCCTCGTGGGTTTCCTCCGGGTTCTCCGGTTTCCTCCCACAGTCCAAAAACATGGATCAAGTCAATTGAGTTCTCCAAATTACCCCATATAGAGTGTGTCTGTGTGAGTGAGTGTGTGCCCAGTGATGGATTGGCGCCCTGTCCTGGGTGTATCTGCCCAGCGCCTGAAACGTTCTTCCCTGGATGGGCATGGGGATGGGCATATATATATATATATATATATATATATATATATATATATATATATATATATATAGGGCGGCACGATGGCTTAGTGGTTAGCATGTTCTCCTAGTGTCCGCATGGGTTTCCTCCGGGTTCTCCGGTTTCCTCCCACAGTGCAAACACATAGATCAAGGTCAATTGAATTCTCCAAATTGCCCCATATAGAGTGTGTCTGTGTGAGTGAGTGTGTGCCCAGCGATGGATTGGCGCCCTGTCCTGGGTGTATCTGCCCAGCGCTCGAGATGTTCTCCCCTGGATGGGCATGGGGAACCCCACTGCGACCCTAATAGAGGATAAAGCGGGAGATAATGAATGAATGAATAAATGTAAGACTCTATACCTGCGACTGGAGGATCTGCTGTAGGCAGAGCTCAGGGTCTTCGAGGTTGCGGTCCAGCTCATGAGATCCGGCCTTCAGCATGGCCTCCGCGTGAACGTCATCAGGAAGTGCGAGCAGGCGCGACGCGTGCTGCGAGAGAAATTGCAGAAGCGAGCCGCCCGAGTAGCTGTCCAGAAAACGCTTACAAGGAGAGATGTCGGTAAACTTCAGCTCCACCCCGAGGAACGGATCGGCGTCGTGAAGCTTCAGGATCTCGTAACCGTCGAGGCCACCTGCAACATCTGGGAGACGCACAGCGGGTTCCGTATCAAAACCCAACACACTCACAATGAGCTTTTAAGGCTCGTGTGTTTCCGTGAATTCCGTGTTCGATTATATTACAGCAGATGTGGTGCTTGGAACAAGAGATGGATTGAACATTAATGCTTTTATTTATGGCATTACGTCTTTAATAATAACCTTTTATTTTCAGAATAAGGTTTAAACACCTTAAATCATTCATTCATTCATTATCTCCCGCTTTATCCTCTATTAGGGTCGCGGTGGGGTTCCCCATGCCCATCCAGGGGAGAACGTCTCGGGCGCTGGGCAGATACACCCAGGACAGGACGCCAATCCATCGCTGGGCACACACTCACTCACACAGACACACTCTATATGGGGCAATTTGGAGAATTCAATTGACTTGATCCATGTTTTTGGACTGTGGGAGGAAACCGGAGAACCCGGAGGAAACCTACGCAGACACGGGGAGAACATGGAAACTCCACCCAGATGGGGATTCGAACCGGGAATCCCTAGCGCTGAGAGGAGAACATGCCAACCACTAAGCCACCGTGCCGCCTCACCTTAAATCAGTGCTTCTCAAATAGTAAGGCACGCCCCCCTGGGGGGGCGCAATGTGGTGCCTGGGGGGGCGCATAACAAGATATCACAGATCAATTGATATTAAGTGTACCGAACAAACCCTCAAGAGACAACATGGAGAAATATTTAACAGAGATGGCGAGATAAGAGAGACGAAGATAATGAGAGCAACAAAAGTCAACCGAAAACTAAAACGAGGAAACAATGTCGAAGTGTATGTAGCGCTTGGTTTCACTGTAATTAAGTTGGGAGACGAAGAAAGACCGGTGTGTCTTCTGTGTCTTTAAATGTTGGCAGTGGACAGCGTGAAGCCAAATAGATGAAGGTGTCACTTAAAGACATTCCACCCCGATCACGCTGATAACCGCTTGAGTTTTTAAATCGTAAACGTGACGCGCAGAGCCAGCAATCATAACGCTTTATGAAAACTACTTCAGAAAAGCTGTGCTGCAAAACGGGCGCGTTGGAGACATTAGTTCTGTCTTTATTATTTTGATAAAAAAATGTTGCTGATGAATTTGAATGTATTATTATTTATTGATTTTATTTCATTTCATTTTTCAGTATCAAATTCCAGTCAGTTCAAAAATGTTTCTCGTTTAAATAAGGATTTCATTCGTTTCTGTTACAAACTAAATAAGTTAATAAAATGATTTCTTTATATTTCTTTCTTTTTTGTTTTCTTTATTGTTATAAAAGAGGTGTACTTTTAACAAATTTATAGACAAATCATACTACAGTGGTCGTAGTGGAGGGGGGTGAGGTGAGTGTGTGTGTGTGTGTGTGTGTGTGGGGGGGGAATGTTTTCTTTTTCCTAGGGGGGGAAATATTATTATTATAATATAATTATTTTCTTAACAGAAAATAATTGAGAATCACTGCCTTAAATACATAAATTAATTTAGATTAATAGATAACAGAAAGGGCCTTATATATAGGGTCACGGGGGGGTTCCCCATGTCCATCCAGGGTAGAACGTCTCAGGCACTAGGCAGATACACCCAGGACAGGGTGCCAATCTATCGCTGGGCACACACTCACTCACACAGACACACTCTATATGAATCCCAATCTGGGTAGAGCTTTCGTGTTCTCCCTGTGTCTGAGTAAGTTTCCTCCAGGTTCTCCAGTTTCCTCCCACAGTCCAAAAACATGGATTTAAGGTCATTTGAATCGTCTTAATTGCCCTTATATAGTGTGTATCTGTGGGAGTGAGTTTGACCAAGGGATAGATTGGCACTTTGTTCTGCTTGTAGCTGCCAAGTGCCCAAAATGTTCTCCCCTGAATGGGCTTGGGCATGGGCATGCAAATATATATATATATATATATATATATATATATATATATATATATACACACACACACACATACATATACATATATATATATACATATACACACACACATACATACATATACATATACATATACATATATATATATATATATATATATATATGTATATATATATATATATATATATATATATATATATATATATATATATATATATATATATATATATATATATATATATATATATATATATATATACACACGTACATACATACACATACATACATACATATATAACGTTTCGGGCGCTGGGCAGATACACCCAGGACAGGACGCCAATCTATCGCTGCGCACACACTCACTCACACAGACACACTCTATATGGGGCAATTTGGAGAATTCATTTGACCTTGATCCATGTTTTTGGACTGTGGGAGGAAACCAAAGAACCCAAAGGAAACCCATGCGGACACGGAGAGAACATGGAAACTCCACCCAGATTGGGATTAGAACCGGGAATCCCTATTGCTGAGAGGAGAACATGCTAATGACTAAGCCACCGTGCCGCCCTATGTATGTAGTAAAACAACTAATCATTTTATAACCCTATTATTAAATAGACTATGTAAATAGCAGTTCTTGCGTATTATCAATGTCATCATCAAATACAGAAGCAACATCCTGGCCATTTGCCACACCCACCTGTAAGTGTCAGCTTAATGGCTTTAAAGACACTGAACTTCCTGCGCGAGTCTTTGTAGATGGAAAGCAGATTATATTCAGGACTGGAGCAGCGTAGAAACAGCACCACACAGCCAGACCACGCTCGATCGTTCTCGTTTTTCAGCTTCTACAGAGACGAGAAATCAAAATTGAAATAACATACCACAGCAGGATTTTAATTATACCAGACATGTTATAATCAATCACAAAATCGCAAAATAGATCCCTTTAGTTTTTGTATTTCTACTTGTATGCAGGTTGTGACTGGTGTTAAATACACATTATCAATAACAATAACCTGATGGCCAGTTGTCAAGAGTACTTACCATGATGTCGGTGCTGTCCATCTTCTGAGCATTCCACACTGCTCTGCTCCTCTTGGGGCCTACGACAATTATCGGATCAATCAGGCCAAACAACCCATAAATCACAAAGACAAGGATGCACAGGGAGGCCCTGAACGCTCACTAAATATCTCTAAAAGAAAGCCCCTTAAGCCGTCTCTTGGTGCTTGTAATGAGTATATAAACCTCCACATAGTCCAATATCAGCTGTATTGACTGCCACTTCTCCAGTCGTTCAAAAATAAGTCGTGATCACAATATAAGATTTGTTATCTTGTGATACCGACTTTAAAAAAACAAAACAAAAACATAACATGTCCTCTCTATGCTTTCGAAGTGTTTAAAAACTCCAGCAGCATCATCGACCACCCAAATATACACTCAGGACAGGGCGCCAATCTATCGCTGGGCACATACTCACTCACTCACACACTCTATATGGGGCAATTTGGAGAATTCAATTGACCTTGATGTTTTTGGATTGTGGGAGGAAACCGAAGAACCCGGAGGAAACCCACGTGGACACGGGGAGAACATGGAAATGGTGGTTTAGTGGTTAGCACATTCGCCTCTCACGCTAGTGATTCCCGGTTCAATGCCCAATCTGGGTGGAGTTTCCATGTCCTCCCCGTGTCCGCGTGGGTTTCCTCCGGGTTCTCCGGTTTCCTCCCACAGTCCAAAAACATGGATCAAGTCAATTGAGTTCACCAAATTGCCCCATATAGAGTGTGTCTGTGTGAGTGAGTGTGTGTCCAGTGATAGATTGTCGTCCTGTCCTGGGTGTATCTGCCCAGCGCCCGAAACGTTCTCCCCTGGATGAGCATGGGGAACCCCACCGCGACCCTAATAGTGGATAAAGCGGAAGATAATGAATGAATGAATGAATGTTTCCTGCTTCGGGTTGAACTTAACCACAAACCCCATCACGAGTGTATACGAGTCTGACCGAGTCCATCCATCCATCCATCCATCCATGGGGGGGGGGGGTTCCCCATGCCCATCCAGGGGAGAACGTCTCGGGCGCTGGGCAGATACACCCAGGACAGGGCGCCAATCCATCGCTGGACACACACTCACTCACACAGACACACTCTATATGGGGCAATTTGGAAGAACTCAATTGACTTGACCCATGTTTTTGGACTGTGGTCGGAAACCGGACAACCCGGAGGAAACCCACGCGGACACGGGGAGCACATGGAAACTCCACCCAGATGGGGATTCGAAGCGGGAATCCCTAGTGCTGAGAGGAGAACATGCCAATCACTAAGCCACCGTGCCGCCCGAGTCGTTTGTGTCAAAACGCTGAGGCAGCAAATTAAAGACGCCGACAGAAGGAAACACCTGTGACGTCACGCAAGTTTCAACTGCAGGTATGAAACCCCCCGAAAAACGTCACGTAACAAAACGAGCTCCAAATCTACCCCGAGAACCTTTTAAACTTTACATATAGCTACGTGTGTTAAATAGAGCTACAGCCAGTGCTGTGGTGTTCTAAATGAAGATGGTGTTAAGCGCTGAGCGTTGACAGCCTGACGTACCGAAGCTAAGACAACTTAGCTCAAGTCAACAAAATGGTTGATTTCTGTTGAAATACAACCACCAAACTCACCACACGCGCAGGCGGCAAACTCAGTCCGACTTTGTTACAAATTCTGACGCGGAGTTTACTGAAGTAGAAAGTCGTTTTAACTCAAAAACGGCGACTTTTTGCCGAGCGACTAAAACTTTGGGTAAGTTGGAGATTGCGCACTGCGTGAGCCCGACACTCTTGCGGCACGTCGCGTCCTCCCTTTCTGCACTCCGATTGGCCGAGACGGCCGAAGTCGGCACCGGATTGGCTGCGCGGCCATGATCGCTGAGGCAAAGGAACCCCTGGCGTAAGAGGAAGTGAAGAACAACATTGAAGCTTCAAAGTAACCACAGCTTCGGTAGAACCTTTAAGCCTCTGACATCCGTGGTTCTGGATTTCCAGACGTGCTTCTGAGTGGTATGAGAGTCTGTATATGTGCAGGAAGGCAGGATACGCGTTTAAATGGAACTACCAGAGGAAACACTTGCATATATTTTCTCCTTCTTGCCTCTGAGTGACAAATGCAATGCCTTTGCTGTGTGTAAAAGTTGGTCCAGTGCCATGACCTGCCCCAGTGCCTGGTCCTTTACTGAGATCAGGTAAGTAGCAAATCCAATAAGAGTGCGAAGCCCTACCGAGTCTAGGTTCTATCAAGCATTGGTTCTAAGTGAGTGTTCCAGTTCTTGATTGGGTCCATCATTTGTTGTTCTGTCATTTTGTACAAGAAACCTTAGCAACTGTGGAATAGAAAAACATCTTCAGTCTAAGATGGCACAAATCGGAACCCCCTGTTATGGGACAGTCTAAAATACTTAAAGTTCATTCATTCATTATCTCCCGCTTTATCCTCTATTAGGGTCACGGTGGGGTTCCCCATGCCCATCCAGGGGAGAACGTTTCGGGCACTGGGCAGATACACCCAGGACAGGGCGCCAATCTATCGCTGGGCACACACTCACTCACACTCTACATGGGGCAATTTGGAGAACTCAATTGACTTGATCCATGTTTTTGGACTATGGGAGGAAACCGGAGAACCCGGAGGAAACCCACGCAGACACGGGGAGAACATGGAAACTCCACCCAGATGGGGATTCGAACCGGGAATCCCTAGCGCTGAGAGGCGAACGTGCTGACCACTAAGCCACCGTGCCGCCATGCTTAAAGTTAATACGGCATAATTGATTAAAACAGTAACCTAGAAAGACCAAACTTTACTTATTTGTTACCCCTCATTAGTACCCTCTACTATTGTAATTATAAACCTGTACTGATCATTTTCAAATTAAGCTTTTTTCCTTCCATTCAAACCCATTAGGAATTGGCTTAATGTGGCGTGTTGTATGAAAACATCGACCTAGAAACACCAAACTTCTCTCATTTGTTACTCATCATTAGTACACTCTACTACTGTAATTATAGACTTGTACTCATAAAGGAAAGTAATAATTTTCACAAGTCATTTTCCTTCCATTCAAACCCATTATAAGGAATTGGCTTATTGTGGCGAAATGTATGAAAACAGTAACCTAGAAAAAACTAATTTCTATCATTAATTACTTTTAATTAGTACTCTCTACTATTGTAATTATAGACCTGTACTCATAAAGGAAAGTAATAATTTTCACATTAAGTCATTTTCCTTCCATTCAAACCCATTATAAGGAATTGGCGTATTGTGGCATAATGTATGAAAACAGTAACCTAGAAAAAACTAAATTCTATCATTAATTACTTTTAATTAGTACTCGCTACTATTGTAATTATAGACCTGTAATCCAAAAGGAAAGTAATAATTTTCACATTAAATCATTTTCCTTCCATTCAAACCCATAAGGAATTGGCTTAATGTGGCATAATGTATGAAAACATCGACCTAAAAATACCAAAATTTCACTCATTTGTTACTCCTCATTAGTACTCTCTACTACTGTAATTATAAACCTGTAATCCAAAAGGAAAGTAATAATTTTCACATTAAGTCTTTTTCCTCCCATTCAAACCCATTATAAGGAATTAGCCTAATGTGGCGTAATGTATGAAAACATCGACCTAGAAATACCAAAATTTCACTCATTTATTACTCCTCATTAGTACCCTCTACTACTGTAATTATAAACCTGTACTCCAGAAGGAAAGTAATAATTTTCACATTAAGCCTCTTTCCTTCCATTCAAACCCATAAGGAATTGGCTTAATGTGGCATAATGTATGAAAACATCGACCTAGAAAGACCATATTTCTCTCATTAATTACTTTTAATTAGTACTCTCTACTATTGTAATTATAGACCTGTAATTCAAAAGGAAAGTAATAATTTTCACATTAAACCTTTTTCCTCCCATTCAAACCCATTATAAGGAATTGACCTAATGTGGCGTAATGTATGAAAACATTTACCTAAAAATACCAAAATTTCACTCATTTATTACTCCTCATTAGTACTCTCTACTACAGTAATTATAAACCTGTACTCCAAAAGGGAAGTAACAATTTTTATATTAAGCCTTTTTCCTTTCATTCAAACCCATAAGGAATTGGCTTAATGCGGCATAATGTATGAAAACATCGACCTAGAAAGACCATATTTCTCTCATTAATTACTTTTAATTAGTACTCTCTACTACTGTAATTATAGACCTGTACTCATAAAGGAAAGTAATAATTTTCACATTAAGTCATTTTCCTTCCATTTAAACCCATTATAAGGAATTGGCTTAATGTGGCGTGTTGTATGAAAACATCGACCTAGAAAGACCATATTTCTCTCATTAATTACTTTTAATTAGTACTCTCTACTACTGTAATTATAGACCTGTACTCATAAAGGAAAGTAATAATTTTCACATTAAGTCATTTTCCTTCCATTCAAACCCATTATAAGGAATTGGCTTAATGTGGCGTGTTGTATGAAAACATCGACCTAGAAAGACCATATTTCTCTCATTAATTACTTTTAATTAGTACTCTCTACTATTGTAATTATAGACCTGTACTCATAAAGGAAAGTAACAATTTTCACATTGTCATTTTCCTTCCATTCAAACCCATTATAAGGAATTGGCTTAATGTGGCGTGTTGTATGAAAACATCGACCTAGAAACACCAAACTTCTCTCATTTGTTACTCATCATTAGTACTCTCTACTACTGTAATTATGAACCTGTACTCCAGAAGGAAAGTAATAATTTTCACATTAAGCCTTTTTCCTTCCATTCAAACCCATAAGGAATTGGCTTAACATGAAATTTATCACTTTCCTTTTGGAGTACATGTTCATAATTACAGATGTAGAGGGTACTGATGAAGAGTAATAAACGAGTGAAGTTTGGTCTTTCTAGGTTACCGTTTTAAACCATTCTGTACTTATACCACGTTTTCTGGGTGACACCAAATTTAAGACGTTATATCAGATATTGCTTTATCTCCATCTATCTCCAGTTCAACTGCCAGGCATGTCTTGGGATTGTTAGAGGAAACATTGTCATTCGTATCCCATAATCAAACGCAGGACCTTGCTGTACAGCAAGAGCTAGAGCACCAACCCCTGCACCCCTAGGGGTTATACTGATGTCTGTGTTTTGGTGTCTGATTGTTAACAGGTGCGATTCCGGAGCTGGCATCCCTCAGCAGTTATCTGTCCTGTTGCCGTGGGTCAGACATTTGAAACTGATCGTCAGCCTGAGTGAAACTGCTCATCGGAAAACCGGGCTGTGGGTGCTTCAGCAGGCTTTAGCCAGAGGTGATGGGCACCTCCAGGCTTTGTGTGTTGATGGTTTAGGCAACCCGCCTTTATTTTATGCAGGTGAGGACCTGCTGGAAGGGCTGGTCCACGTACTGACGAACGGCTCCAAACTCACTGCGCTGGACCTGAAAGGATTGCCGTTTACCCTCAATGACAATTTTGTCAAAAGCCTTGCCGTGCTCTGCCCCGGTCTGCAAAGCCTGTTCATCAACAACACATCGCTGGTGCGTGGGGTCACCGCCGAGGCAGTAAGGGAAGTGCTCAAACTCTGCCCGGGTTTGACCTGTATCGGGCTTTTCCAGGCCAGCCTGTCCGAAGACGTCCTCAAAGACCTGCTGCTGCCCACACGCCGGAGTCTCAAACGACTGGAACTGCGCTGTGAGCGCTCGCTCAAATACGTCCCACCGCTGTCTGACCACGCCTGGTTAGAGCTCAGCCAGCGACACCCGAACCTACGGGTGGACCTCAAGCTGGACCACACGCTTCCCGAACTGCTGATTCCGGGCGTGCTTCAGCCGAGCATCCCAGTGCGTCAGCTACGCCTTTGCACGTGGACCTGGCTGCTGGAGGAGGTTCCCAAAGTCACTCAGAATTACTCCGACACGCTGGAGATGCTGGATCTGCAGACCACCCCCTCCCCGGAGCTCAACGCGGAACTCATCGCCTTGGCGACGCGCTGCACCAGGCTCCGTGAGGTGAACTGTTATTGTGTGGTCTCAGAGGAGGTGATAAGGGCTTTCCGTACACACTGCCCCGACTTGCAAAAATATACACTCAAAACACGCTTGGAGCCTCATCCCTGGACCTGCACAATGATTAAATAAGCCTTATTTAAAAGTAAAGTAAGGTACAAGGTGGTAAAAATGTTGCCCCATATAGTGTGTGATTGTGTGTGTGTCATGGCATGGGTGTATCCACTCAGGGTCATTAAGTAATAATACATGAGCACAAACCTGACCGGTTTAATCTTTATTACCCATGTTTGACCTTCGGCTGAGGTCATTCGAAGTACGTGAAAGCGAAAGTGTAGAAGGTGTCCTTAGAGTCTCCTTCGGTGCAGCTGTGATTGACATGCTTGACGAACTTCAGGGTTTCCTTATCTCTGTAGACTAACGCCAAAGAGTTGTCCTCAGGGTTCACGGTCAGGAGCTGTAAAACAATAAAATAAAATAAAAAAATACCAGTCAGCAATCTAACTTTAATAACTAAGTGCAGTACGGAGAAACCCTGCAATCTGACGGGTTACCGACCTCCTCATCTTCATCGTGTGCTATATAAGAAGTAAAGCCCCCGGCATCTGGCTTCCATCCTGGAACAGAAACAAATGGTCTTCAGTAGCGGAATTAGAACTAGTAGAATACTACTGCGTGAATGTCCATCCATTATCTTCCGCTTCATCCACTACTAGGGTCCCGGGGGGGGTTCCCCATGCCCATCTAGGGGAGAACGTTTCGGGCGCTGGGCAGATACACCCAGAACAGGGTTGCCAATCTATCGCTGGGCACACACTCACACTCTATGGTGTAATTTGGAGACCTCAATTGACCTTGATCCATGTCTTTGGACTGTGGGAAGAAACCGGAGGACCCGGAGGAAACCCACGCAGACACGGGGAGAACATGGAAACTCCACCCAGATTGGGATTCGAACCGGGAATCCCTAGTGCTGAGAGGAGAACATGCTAACCACTAAGCCACCGTGCCCTGCATAAACAATGTAACCCTCATTTGTGGGCTTTGCTTAAGGACTCACAGTGGTAACTTCAGTGGACCTGGGGTTTGAACCCACAACCTTCTGATTGAGAGCCCAGTCAAATTAGGAATTGAAACCTGCTTAACTTTGTAAGTAAGCTGCAAGGAATGAACCTACCAAATTTCGGCCTTCTCTCTCCACAGGAAGTTGGAAAATTAGTGCTGAGTCAGTCAGTGATGCAGAGAGGACTTTGTCTTTTTATTGATATACTGTAGGGGCGGCACGGTGGCTTAGTGGTTAGCACGTTCTCCTCTCAGCGCTAGGGATTCCCGGTTCGAATCCCCATCTGGGTGGAGTTTCCATGTTCTCCCCGTGTCTGCGTGGGTTTCCTCCGGGTTCTCCGGTTTCCTCCCACAGTCCAAAAACATGGATCAAGTCAATTGAATTCTCCAAATTGCCCCAGAGTGTGAGTGAGTGTGTGCCCAGCGATGGATTGGCGCCCTGTCCTGGGTCTATCTGCCCAGCGCCCGAGACGTTCTCCCCTGGATGGGCATGGGGAACCCCCCCCCGCGACCCTGATATAGGATAAAGCGGGAGATAATAAATGAATGAATTAATGATATACTGTAGATAATTATTATTCTTTTTTATTATACAGACTATATTCTATTTTACTTGCTTAGAGTTCCAAAGCGTTTAAATGTACGCTTTGTACGTGGCACAGTGGCTTAGTGGTTGGCATGTTCTCCTCTCAGCGCTGGGGATTCAGGTTTGAATACCAATCTGGGTGGAGTTTCCATGTTCTCCCCATGACTGCGTGGGTGTCCACCGAGATTCAAGGTGAATTGAATGCTCCAAATTGCTCAATATAGAGTGTGTGTGTAAATAACTGTGTCCAGCGATAAAAATTGGCGTCCTGTCCTGGGTGTATCTGCCCAGCGCCCGAAACGTTCTCCCCTGGATGGGCATGGGGAACCCCCCCCACGTCCCTAGTAGAGGATTAAGCCAAAGATAATAAATGAATGAATGCTGTAAGCAGGAGCTACCTGCACAGTTCAGGTGAAGCAGCAGGTCGAGCGCAAACTCTCTTTTCACCGAGTCATGTAGCAGTGTGTAGTCGCCATGAGTCCAACGCTGGAGCTCACCAACACATACGGGGGGCCCTGAAACACACACACACACACACACACACACACATAAACAGACATACACACGTTTATGCATTGTGGAAACTTTACATCGACTTCCAATTCATTTTGTTGCCTTAATCAGAAACAGGCGGCACGGTGGCTTAGTGGTTAGCACGTTCACCTCCGGTTCGAATCCCCATCTGGGTGGAGTTTCCATGTTCTCCCCGTGTCTGCGTGGGTTTCCTCCGGGTTCTCCGGTTTCCTCCCACAGTCCAAAAACATGGATCAAGTTAATGGAGTTCTCCAAATTGCCCCATATAGAGTGTGTCTGTGTGAGTGAGTGTGTGCCCAGTGATAGATTGGCGTCCTGTCCTGGGTCTATCTGCCCAGCGCCCGAGACGTTCTCCCCTGGATGGGCATGGGGAACCCCACCCCACGACCCTAATAGAGGATAAAGTGGGAGATAATGAATGAATGATAATCTGAAACACTATTAAACTATTACCATAACACTATATATATATATATATATATATATATATATATATATATATATATATATATATATATATATATATATATATATATATAAACTAAATTATAGGACCAGTCAAAAGTTTGACCACGCCCCTTTTTGCTCCACATGTTGTCCATGTTCTCAGTTCCACTCACTGTAAAGATGGACTTTGTAGTTCTACAATGACATTCTGTAGTCTATCTGTTAGTGTTCTACAGTACATACTGTGTACTCTGTTCTAATGGTCAGAACCCCAATAGTAGCACCATAGAGCAGGGATTATTTGGTCCTATCCCAGCAGTGTCACTCAGGTGTTTAAATGAAACTCCAGCAGCACTGCTGCACTAGAACCCCCTCACTGCATCAGCGTCACTGCAGAACTGACTATAAACAATCCACCACCCAAATTCTACCTGTTCTGTGATGGAGAACCAACAGGGGACTAACAACAACACAGAACACAGATGGACTACAGTCTGGAATTGTATAACTACAAAGTCCATCTATATGGTAAGTGGAGGAAATACAGTACCGGTCAGAAGTTTGGCCACGCCACCTTTTGGCTCCACCTGTTCTCCAGTTCCACTTACAGTAAAGATGGACTTTTTAGTTCTACAATGACATTCTGTAGTCCATCTGTTAATGTTCTACAGTACATACTGTGTACTCTGTTCTAATGGTCAGAACCCCAATAGTAGCACCATAGAGCAGGGATTATTTGGTCCTATCCCAGCAGTGTCACTGAGGTGTTTAAATGAAACTCCAGCAGCACTGCTGCACTAGAACCCCCTCACTGCATCAGTGTCACTGCAGAACTGACCATAAACAATCCACCACCCAAATTCTACCTGTTCTGTGATGGAGAACCAACAGGGGACGAACAAACACACAGAACCCAGATGGACTACAGTCTGGAATTGTAGAACTACAAAGTCCATTTGTATGGCAGATGGAGGAAATACAGAAGCAGTCCGAAATTTGGTCACGCCCCCTTTTGCTCCACCTGTTCTCCATGTTCTCAGTTCCATTTCATGTAAAGATGGACTTTGTAGTTCTACAATGGCATTCTGTAGTCCATCTGTTTGTGTTCTACAGCACATATTGTGTACTCTGTTCTAATGGTCAGAACCCCAATAGCAGCACCACAGAGCAGGGATTATTTGGTCCTATCCCAGCAGTGTCACTGAGGTGTTTAAACGAAACTCCAGCAGCACTGCTGCACTAGAACCCCCTCACTGCATCAGTGTCACTGCAGAACTGACTATAAACAATCCACC
Organism: Corydoras sp. C115; assembly: GCA_019802505.1. Classification (NCBI taxonomy): domain Eukaryota; kingdom Metazoa; phylum Chordata; class Actinopteri; order Siluriformes; family Callichthyidae; genus Corydoras; species Corydoras sp. C115. The sequence goes on along the minus strand of JAFMOC010000773.1, from coordinate 17,614 downwards.
ACCCAAATTCTACCTGTTCTGTGATGGAGAACCAACAGGGGACGAACAAAAACACAGAACACAGATGGACTACAGTCTGGAATTGTAGAACTACAAAGTCCATCTATATGGTAAGTGGAGGAAATAGAAAGGGGGCGTGGCCTAACTACATACACTTTAAATCCTGTGTCAACTCTGTAACCACAGGCTCCTTTAAATACTGGGTACTCGGTTCTTATAATCAGGAATCCCAATAGTGGAACCACAGAGCAGGTATTATTTGGTCCTATCCCAGCAGTGTCACTGAGGTGTTTAAATGAACCTCCAGCAGCACTGCTGCACTAGAACCCCCTCACTGCATCAGTGTCACTGCAGAACTGACTATAAACAATCCACCACCCAAATTCTACCTGTTCTGTGATGGAGAACCAACAGGGGACTAACAACAACACAGGACACAGATGGACTACAGTCTGCAATTGTACAAGTACAAACTTTATATATGTGGTAAGTGGAGCGAGAAGGGGGTGTGTCCAAACTTTTGACTCATGCACACGTAACGATTGCTTTGTCAGCGTTGTTTGATGCTCTCTATATGAATGAATGAACTTAAATTATAGTACAGAATCAATATACTGTCTTTAAATCGTATAATAAGTGTAAACTAATACGTAAACGTCAGTTAAAAGTCCCTCACCTTTGATTTCGGTGGTCACTGAGGACGAGGTGCTACATGTCCCCGCTTCATCTGCACCAGCTCTCGGTTCCTCTCCCTGCTCTTTATCCCCCGGATCGTCAGTTTCAGCTTCTTCATCCGTCGAGGCCAGATAATGCAGCGAGAGGCCGGTCAGGTTGGAGAGCAGCAGGAAGAACGGCTCAGAGGAGAAAAGCTCCCAGCATTCCTTGAGGCAGGACGGCAAACTCTGCAGCTTCGCCAGGGCATAGCACCTTCACACACAATGCAACAGAGACTGAATTCTACATCCATCCATTCATTATCTTCCGCTTTATCCTCTATTAGGGTCGCGGTGGGGTTCCCCATGCCCATCCAGGGGAGAACGTTTCGGGCGCTGAGCAGATACACCCAGGACAGGACACCAATCCATCGCTGGGCACACACTCACTCACACAGACACACTCTATATGGGGCAATTTGGAGAACTCAATTGACATTGATCCATGTTTTTGGACTGTGGGAGTAAATTGGAGAACCCTGAGGAAACTCACGCGGACACGGGGAGAACATGGAAACTCCACCCAGGTTGGGATTCGAACCGGGGATCCCTAGTGCTGAGAGGAGAACATGCTAACCACTAAGCCACCGTGCCCTGAATTGTACAATAACATTTAAATATTGTTCAAAAATGTTCCTCCAACAGGGGGCAGTGCTTAGCACATTCGCCTCTCAGCACTTGGGATCCAGGTTCAATTCCCAATCTGGAGCTTACTTGTTGTTCCTATGTCTGCATGGGCCTCCTTCGGGTTCCCCCATAGTAAAAATACATGGATTCAAGGTAAATTGGTTGCTCAAAATTGCCCCTATATAGTGTGTGTGTGTATGAGTGAGTGTGCCCAGTGATGGACTGACGCTTTTTACATAAGTTTATGCATCAAACAACGATGACTAATTAAACATTTTGAGTGAATCAAAAGTTTGGCCACGCCCCCTTCTTGCTCATTCGTCTTTTTCCTTTTAGCAATAGATGGACTTTGTAGTTCTACAATTCCAGACTGTAGTCCATCTGTGTTCTGTGTGTTTGTTCGTCCCCTGTTGGTTCTCCATCACAGAACAGGTAGAATTTGGGTGGTGGATTGTTTATAGTCAGTTCTGCAGTGACACTGATGCAGTGAGGGGGTTCTAGTGCAGCAGGAATAATGCCCCCCACCAAATAATCCCTACTCTGTGGTGCTACCATTGGGGTTCTGATCATTAGAACCCTTCTATCTAGTTCGTCCCAAACCAGATCAATAGGGCGATGCGGACATGGGGAGAAAATGAAACCTCCACCCAGATTGGGATTCGAAACGGGAACCCCTAGCGCTGAGAGGAGAACATGCCAACCACTAAGCCACCGTGTCACCCCGTGATATTATACATCATTGTGAAAATACAAACTAAACTGCCTCACCGACTATTAGGCGGTCCTCTCTTCTCCCAATGGATTCCATTCAATCTTAAAGCCTCACACACTTGTTTAAATTTGTCCTCCTGTTAAAAAATAAAAAGGGAACAAATATTGTGTGGAATATTAGTGACGCATCATGCGGCTAGTGTGTACACATACATTTATTTATATTCAACATTTATTTTAAAACATTAATCACCTGAAGGAAGTTGGGTAACTGGATTTCCGAATTATTCTCAAACTCCTGCTGCACTTGGGCCTGATACAAGGGATCCATGTATGTCTCATTCACCCACTCAAATAGAATATTCTCCTAAACACACACACACACACACACAACACATAATTTAAACACAAATACACACATACATACACAAATAAATACACGTGAACACATACTTACAGACACAAACACATAACTACAGACATACGAATACATAAATACAAACAAATGCATACCTACACATAGGAATACATAAATACAAAGACACACACACACAGACAAATAC
>JAFMOC010000773.1:0-10000 GCA_019802505.1 Corydoras sp. C115 | reverse complement strand
TAGAGTGTGTCTGTGTGAGTGAGTGTGTGCCAGGCGATAGATTGGGGTCCTGTATTGGGTGTATCTGCCCAGCGCCCGAAATGTTCTCCCCTGGATGGGCATGGGCAACTCCCCCCATGATCCACAGGTTTCCTCCAGGTTCTCCGGGTTCCTTCCACAGTCCAAAATCATGGATTCAAAAAATGGTCTGTGCTTATTTGCCCCATATAGAGTGTGTCTGTGTGAGTGAGTGTGTGCCAGGCGATAGATTGGCGCCCTGTCCTGGGTGTATCTGCCAAGCGCACAAAACGTTCTCCCCTGGATCTGGATGGCCATGGGCAACCCCCACATGACCCAAAGGTTTCCTCCAGGTTCTCCGGGTTCCTTCCACAGACCAAAATCATGGATTCAAAAAATGGTCTGTGCTTATTTGCCCCAGCTAAGTTGCCCCATATAGAGTGTGTCTGTGTGAGTGAGTGTGTGCCAGGCGATAGATTGGGGTCCTGTATTGGGTGTATCTGCCCAGCGCCCGAAATGTTCTCCCCTGGATGGGCATGGGCAACTCCCCCCATGATCCACAGGTTTCCTCCAGGTTCTCCGGGTTCCTTCCACAGTCCAAAATCATGGATTCAAAAAATGGTCTGTGCTTATTTGCCCCATATAGAGTGTGTCTGTGTGAGTGAGTGTGTGCCAGGCGATAGATTGGTGTCCCATCCTGGGTGTATCTGCCAAGCGCACAAAACGTTCTCCCCTGGATCTGGATGGCCATGGGCAACCCCCACATGACCCAAAGGTTTCCTCCAGGTTCTCCGGGTTCCTTCCACAGTCCAAAAACATGGATTCAAAAAATGGTCTGTGCTTATTTGCCCCAGCTAATTTGCCCCATATAGAGTGTGTCTGTGTGAGTGAGTCTGTGCCAGGCGATAGATTGGGGTCCTGTATTGGGTGTATCTGCCCAGCGCCCGAAATGTTCTCCCCTGGATGGGCATGGGCAACTCCCCCCATGATCCACAGGTTTCCTCCAGGTTCTCCGGGTTCCAGTCCAAAATCATGGATTCAAAAAAAATGGTCTGTGCTTATTTGCCCCATATAGAGTGTGTCTGTGTGAGTGAGTGTGTGCCAGGCGATAGATTGGCGCCCTGTCCTGGGTGCATCTGCCCAGCGCACAAAACGTTCTCCCCTGGATCTGGATGGCCACGGGCAACCCCCACATGACCCAAAGGTTTCCTCCAGGTTCTCCGGGTTCCTTCCACAGTCCAAAAACATGGATTCAAAAAATGGTCTGTGCTTATTTGCCCCAGCTAATTTGCCCCATATAGAGTGTGTCTGTGTGAGTGAGTGTGTGCCAGGCGATAGATTGGGGTCCTGTATTGGGTGTATCTGCCCAGCGCCCAAAACGTTCTCCCCTGGATGGGCATGGGCAACTCCCCCCATGACCCACAGGTTTCCTCCAGGTTCTCTGGGTTCCTTCCACAGTCCAAAATCATGGATTCAAAAAATGGTCTGTGCTTATTTGCCCCATATAGAGTGTGTCTGTGTGAGTGAGTGTGTGCCAGGCGATAGATTGGCGCCCTGTCCTGGGTCTATCTGCCCAGCGCCCGAAACGTTCTCCCATGGACATAATGAAGAGAACCCAAATACAACCAGAAAGAAATAAAATGTGACAACAATCAAAAAGAAACGCCATGTCTTGGTCCACGTGGGAGTTGCACTCACCCTCAGAGTAACTCCTCTTCTCCTTCCACGCGTTCATCATTCCCCGAACAACGACAGGCTCCTGCAGCTCGGCATTCAGCTGCGGAATTTCACTTCTTTTATCTTTTTTGGCACTTTTTCGCGACGTCGTGCCATTAGACCGCCGTTTAGTTGACATGTTAGCACCGAGCTAGGAGGCGAGCAGGCGCAGCGGTGTGACGTCATCAAAACAATGCGTCGTCCGCTTGAAGTTTAGGTTTTGTCGTTTATTAAGATGCATTCTTTCATCTAATGTTTTGCTTTTATCGTGTCTCGTATTTAATTATAGCATTAATACGTTTTAAAAAGCCTTTTATCCGGCAAAGTTGGTCGAAATATAAGCGTCTCAAGCGGATTCGGGGACTTAGCGACCTCTCTGGCTGAAACGCGTTACTGCAAGTAAAGGATAATGGCCCATCTATCCATTATCTTCGCTTATAAATGGGGGGGGGGGGGGGGGGAGAATGTTCTCCATGCCCATACAGTGGAGAACGTTTCGGGCGCTGGGCAGATAGACCCAGGACAGGGCGCCAATCAACAATGGGCACACACTCACTCACACACACACACACACTCTATATGGGGCAATTTGGAGAATTCATTTCACCATGATCCATGTTTTTAATCTGTGGGAGGAAACCGCAGAACCCGGAGGAAACCCACGCCGACACGGGGAGAACATGGAAACTCCACCCAGATTGGGATTCCAACCGGGAATCCCTAGCGCTGAGAGGAGAACACGCTAAATTCTAGGCCACCGTCCTAGTGTTATCAATGAATGAATTATGCATCCATTTGTTATCTTTCGCTTAGTTCTATACCCCTATATAGGGTCAAGGGGGACTTCCCCATGCCCATCCAGGGGAGAACGTTTGGGAAGATACACCCAGGACAGGGCGCCAATCTGTCGCTGAGCACACACCCCCTTACACTATTCATTCATTATCTCCCACTTTATCCTCTAGGGTCGCGGTGGGGTTCCCCATGCCCATCCAGGGGAGAACGTCTCGGGCGCTGGGCAGATAGACCCAGGACAGGGCGCCAATCCATTGCTGGGCACACACTCACTCACACAGACACACTCTATATGGGGCAATTTGGAGAATTCAATTGACTTGATCCATGTTTTTTGGACTGTGGGAGGAAACCAGAGAACCCGGAGGAAACCCACATGGACACGGGGAGAACATGGAAACTCCACCAGATCGGGTTTTGAACCTAGATGCCCAGCGCTGACGGGCAAACGTGCTGACCACTAAGCCACAATGCCAGGGGAGAACATTTCGGGCAATGGGAAGATACACCCAGGACAGGGCACCAGTGTATTGCTGGCAATACACTTACTCATACAGACATACACTATGTGGGGCAATTTAGAGAAGTCAATTTACCTTGAATCCATGTTTTTGGAACCAGGAGGAAACCCACATGGATACAAGGAGAACATAGAAACTCCAACTTGTAATTATTTAATAATTATAAACAGGTGGTTGATCCATTACAGATCATACATAATTGAATTTGGGTGTGATTTAATGTTTTAACTGACAATCACTTAATGTCGCTGCGTACTCACAAATCTTTTTTCCAGACAGGTTTGAGAGAACAGGTTTTAGTTTCATTTAAAATAATTTATTATTCTAAAAAGAAATTATGTAATTCTGTACAATAATGTATATATTTAACAAAACATACAAACATACAACTAACTACACACTGCAACTTCGCTGAGCTGCTCCAAGGTATGACGCTGCCCATTGCACCAACTGATCTGGGACCCTAAGAACAAAAAAACAAAACAGTCACAAATATATATACAGTATATTATAAAACAGGTATTTCAATTCCTTAAATATGATTGGCTGAGATGTTTGTCCAGCTGTGACATTATTGACAATAACAAACATCTCTGACCACTTCACATTCGTATCAATGTGTGATATACAATACATTATTTCCCAATGATGCTTATAAACTGCATTCTGTTATTTAGCCACTAGATGGCGGTTTTGATTGTTAGAATAACTGGAATCCTGTTACTCAGCGATCAGTGTTCAAATCCGGACTAGATTATGTCGCAATTAACATTGATGCTTTTAATAAATGCATTTATTTATATATTTTTTTATTCTAGTGCGTTAGTATCCATTTCTTTAAAAGCAATAAAGCTCTCAAGGTTGTTATATTATTATATATATGGGGCAATTTGGAGAACTCAATTGACTTGATCCATGTTTTTGGACTGTGGGAGGAAACCGGAGAACCCGGAGGAAACCCACGCGGACACGGGGAGAACATGGAAACTCCATCCAGATGAGGATTCGAACCGGGAATCCCTAGTGCTGAGAGGAGAACATGCTAACCACTAAGCCACCGTGCCGCACTTATTATATATAATATATATTATTGTGAATAAATCACAGGAAAGAGGTGTAACATCACTCCGCTTCACTTCCTGCCTAATAACTCCGCTTTCCCGTGATTTATTCACAATAATGCATGTCCTTATTGGTTTATAATTCATCCCACAAATATTAAACATCTGAAAAAAACATTACATTCAAGTTAAAACATTAATTTTGGCTGCAATGTTAATTAATCACAGGTCAGATTTTAATTAAATAAAAGGTGGCACGGTGGCTTAGTGGTTGGCATGTTCTCCTCTCAGCACTAGGGATTCCCGTTTCGAATCCCCATCTGGGTGGAGTTTCCATGTTCTCCCCGTGTCCACGTGGGATTCCTCCGGGTTCTCCGGTTTCCTCCCACAGTCCAAAACTATGGATCAAGTCAATTGAGTTCTCCAAATTGCCCCATATACAGTGTGTCTGTGTGAGTGAGTGTGTGCCCAGCGATGGATTGGCGCCCTGTCCTGGGTGTATCTGCCCAGCGCCCGAAACGTTCTCCCCTGCATGGGCATGGGGAACCCCACAGCGACCCTAATAGAGGATAAAGCGGAAGATAATGAATGAATGAATGAATAAAAACTCAGCGGCACGGTGGATTAGTGGTTGGCATGTTGTCCTCTCAGCACTAGGGATTCCCGGTTCGAATCCCCATCTGGGTGGAGTTTCCATGTTCTCCCCGTGTCCACGTGGGTTTCCTCCGGGTTCTCCGGTTTCCTCCCACAGTCCAAAAACATGGATCAAGTCAACTGAGTTCTCCAAATTGCCCCATATAGAGTGTGTATGAGTGAGTGAGTGTGTGCCCAGCGATGGATTGGCGCCCTGTCCTGGGTGTATCTGCCCAGCGTCCGAAACGTTCTCCCCTGGATGGGCATGGGGAACCCCACCGCGACCCTAATAGAGGATAAGGCGGAAGCTAATGAATGAATGAATGAATTAAAAACTCACTGGAAGTGACTGAGAGCTGCGACTATCTGTTGACATGGTTCATATTGATAAGAAAAGCAACTCCCGTCTGCATGCACCTGCAAAACGAGGACAAGAGGATGATATTCTCATGATCTCATGATCTCATGCCGCACAGATATTTATTTCGATAAGATCACAGTGATGCGAGCACTTACCCTGCCTTTTTTGGCAGGTGGGCTTTTCCTTTGTGTCTGTGGACTTGGGTGAGAGGGTGGGACGGTTGTCGCCAAGGTGACATGTGACTCCTGTTGTGGATTCATGGAGGTCCCATCACTCATGGTTGGGGGACTGTGTGGGGAATAGTGTAGGGGCTGATAGGGTGGAATCATGCTCCCTGAAGTCTCCACTGTTGTAGAAGTCTGGGCTTGGGTGCTTGATGTTTGAGGCACCTCAGGGACCTCGGTTAACATGGACTGGGTGTCTGACTGAGTGAGGGGGTCTCGACTGTCTGGATATGAAAAAAGGGAATTAGAAATTGTTTTTCAGAGCGTTATATAAATTAGATGAAGACACTACAGAGAGTTGTATTGATCTAAAACATTGGTAATACAATAAATACTGATATGACATCATTGTGATGATTGTTTACTTCGTTATCGTAACTGTTATATTTAGCAATCGTTAATTATTATGTAAAATCAAGACAAATCAAGAAAAAATGGACATGAAAGAAGTAAAATTATCAGCAGATATAGTGAATAAATATATATATATATATATATATATTTATATATGCGGCACGGCGGCATATGCGGCACATCTGCCCAGCGCCCGAGACGTTCTCCCCTGGATGGGCATGGGGAACCCCACCGCGACCCTAATAGAGGATAAAGCGGGAGATAATGAATGAATGAATGAATGAATAAAAACTCAGCGGCACGGTGACTTAGTGGTCAGCACATTCGCCTCTCATCGCTAAGGATTCCCGGTTCGAATCCCCATCTGGGTGGAGTTTCCATGTTCTTCCCGTGTCCGCATGGGTTTCCTCCGGGTTCTCCGGTTTCCTCCCACAGTCCAAAACCATGGATTAAGTCAATTGAATTCTCCAAATTGCCCCATATAGTGTGTCTGTGTGAGTGTGTGTGTGCCCAGCGATGGATTGGCGCCCTGTCCTGGGTGTATCTGCCCAGCGCCCGAAACGTTCTCCCCTGGATGGGCATGGGGAACCCCACCGCGACCCTAATAGAGGATAAAGCAGGAGATAATGAATGAATGAATATATATATATATATATATATATATATATATTATATCTAGATGCAATAAATAACATAAAAACGTATGTCTCATCATCTCTAATCATCAAATGTATAAGTGTTAAGGTCAGCCCTGTCCTATTGTGGAACATCAGTGGCCTCACGCATCAGCGCTCTTCTGGATGAATGGGCAAATTATACCACGGAGACACTTTGCGGAAGATTGGGAGCGGTTAGGACACCAGGTGGGGGGTGAGGTGGGGGGTGAGAACTCCATATTAAGAACAAAGGATATAGAATAGGATGCTGCAAATGGTGTCCCATTCATTGTGTCCATATAAAGTATGATCTGAGCTGGTTTGTGTACCAGGTATATAAACATTTTGGGTGGTGGTGGTGGTGGGGGGGTCTAGACACTGTTTACATATGCAGAGACCTTATGTAATTTTGAGGACTACAAGATGTTCATAGTGTAAAGTATTAAGGTTTAAAGCATTATTTATAGTTAGAGTTCGAGTAAGTCTTAAAAACGAATGGAAGTCTATGTAAAGTCCTCACAATGAGTCAAAACCAACGCGTGTGTATGTCCACAGATTGACACCGGCACTACAAAAGCCCAGAAGCCAAAGGTTTTGCCCCAGGACAGGGTGCCAATCCATTGCTGGACACACAGACACACTATATAGGGGCAATTTAAAGCTTTCTGGACCCAAACCTGGATCCTCCATCACTACGAGGCAGACGTACTAACCACTACGCCACCACGCCACTCTGTCTAAGCTACCATCCATCCATTTTCTTCCACTTTATCCTCTATTAGGGTCGCGGTGGGGTTCCCCATGTCCATCCAGGGGAGAACGTTTCAGGCGCTGGGCAGATAGACCCAGGACAGGACGCCAATCTATCACTGAATACATAATCACTCACACAAACACACTCATATGGGGCAATTTGAAGAACTCAATTGACTTGATCCATGTTTTTGGACTATGCGAGGAAACCGGAGAACCCGGAGGAAACCCACGTGGACAGGGGGAGAACATGGAAACTCCACCCAGATTGGGAAGCCAAAGGTTTTGCATTAAATATACGAAATCCAAATGTAACCCTATTATTTATTGTGTCTGAATAATAAGCAATAAAAAAAAGTTACTCTCAGAACAGGAGGACGGGGTTCAGACTAGGGTTGTGTTGGGCAGGGGGGGTTACCCTAATGCCCATCCAAGTGGAAACGTGTCAGGTGGTGGGCAGATACACCCAGGACAGGGTGCCAATCCATTGCTGGACACACAGACACACTATATAGGGGCAATTTAAAACAACCAATTTCTTTCTGGACCCAAACCTGTGTCCTCCATCACTACGAGACGGACGTACTAACCACTACGCCACCACGCCGCTCTGCCTAAGCTACCATCCATCCATTTTCTTCCACTTTATCCTCTATTATGGTCACGGTGGGGTTCCCCATGCCCATCCAGGGGAGAACGTCTCGGGCGCTGGGCAGATAGACCCAGGACAGGGCGCCAATCCATCGCTGGGCACACACTCACTCACACAGACACAGTCTATATGGGGCAATTTGGAGAATTCAATTGACTTGATCCATGTTTTTGGACTGTGCGAGGAAACCCACCCAGATTGGGAAGCCAAAGGTTTTGCATTAAATATAGGAAATCCAAATGTAACCCTATTATTTATTGTGTCTGAATAATAAGCAATAAAAAAAGGAGTTACTCTCAGAACAGGAGGACGGCGTTCTCAGCAGGTCGGGGGCAGGACAGAACATATCCCATGGGTTAGCTCGTCCCCCTCTCTTTCCTCCTCCGCTACCCCCATCTGTCGTGAGACCAAGAGACAATACAATAACACCACACCCAGCTCTCCGAGGCGGCATTTAGGCTTCTCAGCACTTCCGCATCACCGCCTCTCCTACCTGGCCGCATGTACTCCGGGAGGGGTAGTACCTCGTCATCCGATCCCTCAAACGCCACACTGGGCAAATCGATTTCCTGTTCCTGACTCGGGATAGGCCGGTTTTCCGCTCGATCGGCGCTGGGAGGCACTAAGCCACTCGGCGTTTCACTCGTACCAGATGAACCTGGGCGCGCAGACGGTTGGGGGGGACAAAAACAAAGGTGTCGTGAAACTCGAGTACACGTTTGCTGAGGTTCCCCGAAGGCTCCTAATGATGAGGAGCAATTAATTAGATGGCAGACAGTACCGGGATCAGCTGTCAACAGCTCCCTCTGGTCCTCGGGGATGAGGAGATGGGACACAGGAGTGCTGAAACACGCCTCTCCCTGGAAAAAAAAACAGGCGCGCACACATTTGTTTGGACGCCTCACTGACAGCTGGTGCCACCGGGTCGGCATAGATACCAGCTCACCCTGCAGCGGAGTCTCTCTTGGTGCCAGAGTGTAGGTGTGGTGACGCCTTGGTGGCACACACCGGGCGAGCCTATTTTCTTAATTGCGTCAGTCAGGTGATCCATGATGATGTCGCTGTGCCACGCCCCCATTAGACAGGAAAGTGGGAATGCTGAGAAATCAAATGAAAATGATGAAATATCATAATTCATCATCTTTTCATGTCGGGCGGCACGGTGGCTTAGTGGTTTCCATGTTCTCCCCGTGTCTGCGTGGGTTTCCTCCACGTTCTCCGGTTTCCTCCCACAGTCCAAAAACATGGATCAAGGTCAGTTGAGTTCTCCAAATTTCCCCATATAGAGTGTGTCTATGTGAGTGAGTGTGTGCCCAGCGATGGATTGGCACCCTGTCCTGGGTGTATCTGCCCAGTACCCGAGACGTTCTCCCCTGGATGGGCATGGGGAACCCCACCGCGACCCTAATAGAGGATAAAGCGGGAAGATGATGAATGAATGAATGAATGAATGATTAAATATTATAATTAAACATCTTTTCATGTCGGGTGGCACGGTAGCTTAGTGGTTAGCATGTTCTCCTCTCAGCGCTAGGGGTTCCCGGTTCGAATTCCAATCTGGGTGGAGTTTCCATGTTCTCCCCGTGTCTGCGTGGGTTTCCTCCGCGTTCTCCGGTTTGCTCCCACAGTCCAAAAACATGGATCAAGGTCAATTGAGTTCTCCAAATTGCCCCATATAGAGTGTGTTTGTGTGAGTGAGTGTGTGTCTAGTGATAGATTGGTGTCCTGTCCTGGGTGTATCTGCCCAGCCTCCGAAACGTTCTCCCCTGGATGGGCATCTTTTCATGTCACAGGGGGGCATTCCTCATGTCCATACGGGGGGGGGGGGGGGGCACTCAGAACAGGGTGCCAAGCTAATCCCTGGGCACACACTCCCTCACACAAACACATACTATGGTATATAAGGGCAATGTCATTCATACATTTATTGTCTTCAGCTTAATCCTCTACTAGGGTCGCGGGGGGAAGGGGGTTCCTCATGCCCATTAAGGGGAGAAAGTTTCAGGTGCTGGGCAGATACACCCAGGACAGGGTGCCAATCTACCGTTGAGCACACACACACACACACACTCTATGGGGCAATTTGAATTTCTCCCACAGTCCAAAAACATGGAACCAAGGTCAATTTGAATAAATAGAAAATGAATAGAGCATTGACCTTGATTCCATGTTTTTGGACTGTGGGAGAGGGAAAACCAGAGAACCCAGAGGAAACCCATGCTGACAGAGGAGAACATGGATACTCTACCCAGATTGGGATTCAAACCTGGTCCCCCT
>JAFMOC010000772.1:62500-102161 GCA_019802505.1 Corydoras sp. C115 | reverse complement strand
GGGGAGAAACGCTTATCACTGTACACACTAGGCCTCACACACACACTCTATATATGGGGCAATTTGGAGAACTCAGTTGACCTTGATCCATGTTTTTGGACTGTGGGAGGAACCCGGAGGAGACCCACTCGGACACGGGGAGAACATGCAAACTCAAAAAAAACATGCAAACAGATTGGGATTCGAATTGAGTTGCTTTGTAAGGTGGGCGAGCCGGTGGCTCTTTAGCTTCACAGCTTTTCCTCGATCCTTAAATTTGTTACAATAACTGGACTGAAAAAACAATCAGAATTCTTTATTAATCTTTATTTCTAATTTTTAATTCTTTATTAAAAAAATATTTTTTACAGATTTTTGTCGTGTTTATACGACAGAATGGTAGAATAATATTACACATAATATAATATAATATTACACATTTGAATAATTATCATGATTACATTTTTGCATTGGCGGCACAGTGGCTTAGTGGTTTGCATGTTCTCCCCGTTTCTGCTTGGGTTTCCTCCGGGTTCTCCGGTTTCCTCCCACAGTCCAAAAACATGGATCAAGGTCAATTGAATTCTCCAAATTGCCCCATATAGAGTGTGTGTGTGTGTGTGAGTGTGTGTGAGTGTGTGTACAGTGATAGATTGGTGTCCTGTCCTGGGTGTATCTGCCCAGCGCCTGAAACGTTCTCCCCTGGATCATGGGGAACCCCCGCGACCCCCCGGCAATTTAAAAGTTTGATGTAGAGAAACACCACAGACTTTGGACCTTAAGTTCACATCCGTTGACATTCCATGAATTGTAATACCAATCATGAGCACTCGGTCATAACTGTCTAAGATACAGGAATAAATATTAAATATTTCATTTGAACTTTTCTCTTAAAGCTCGTCGTCATCGTCCAGTGATCCTGAGGACGAGTCAAACCAGTACTTACCCAAACTGCCATCGCTGCCCAAAAGGTCGGTTTCATCATCATCATCATCTTCATCATCATCATTATTATCTCATGGCTGCTATATTTAATAATTTAATATTTCTTTATTGCTATTATATTTTTATAGTTTATATTTTTATTATACGCTGCTATATTTATTACATTTTATTTATTTATTTTATTTTATTATTATTATTTTTTAATGTAATATTAAATTTCCATCCATCCATTATCTTCCACTTAATCCTCCACTAGAGTCAGGGGTGGGGGGGGGGGTTCCCACATGCCCATCCAAGGGAGAACATTTCGGGCGCTGGGAAGATACACCCAGGACAGGACGCCAATCTTTCACTGTACACACACTCACTCACACACACACTCTATATGGAGCAATTTGGAGAACTTAATTGACCTTGATCCATGTTTTTGGACTGTGGAAGGAAACCGGAGAACCCAGAGGAAACCCACGCGGACAGGGGGAGAACATGGAAACTCCACCCAGATGGGGATTCAAACCGGGAATCCCTAGTGCTGAGAGGAGAACATGCTAAACCACTAAGCCTCTCTGCCGCCCTATTTAAAATTTAATTTAATTAATTTATTAAATTTTTTAGTGTAATATTTAAATAGAGGTGGCACGGTGGCTTAGTGGTTTAGCATGTTCTCCCCCCCAGCACTAGGGATTCCCGGTTCGAATCCCCATCTGGGTGGAGTTTCCATGTTCTCCCCGTGTCTGCGTGGGTTTCCTCCGGGTTCTCCGGTTTCCTCCCACAGTCCAAAAACATCAAGGTCAATGATCAAGGTCAATTGAGTTCTCCAAATTGCCCCATATAGAGTGTGTGTGAGTGAGTGTGTGTGTCCAGCAATAGATTGGTGTCCTGTCCTGGGTGTATCTGCCCAGTGACGTAGTCTCCCCCAATGGAGCCCAGCCCCCCCCCCCCCCCCCGGATGAGATATTTAAATTTAAAAAATAATAAATTTAACCACTTGGGGTAAACTGGGTCTGTAAAACATAATTTCGTCTACATTTCATGTATCACATGTTACATAAATGTCTCCTTCAATCCTCATCAGTCCCCTGAGCCACTGCTGCTGCCTTTCATATTCAGGCTGATCTCATTCTGCCTTCTCTGTTCGTTTTCAGCTACAGCACGTCCTCCAAGATATTCAGGTAGGTTGCTGTATGCTGTAGAGTTCTGAAGGTCCCAGAATCTTCTTACCACCGGGTTATTTTAATCTATAGCTTTTTTTTTTCTTTACAGTGAAGAGAAGTCTGAAGAAGCCACTAACCTGTTGGGTGACGTGAGGTCAGGGTTTTCATCCTTCATGTTGTTTATTGAATCAGAAGTTTGTGGTTGTGTTTTATGAATGCGATCTGCTCTGCAGACTCAACATCCTCGTTGTTGGAGGAGCGTCTGGTTTTGTGGAGCTCTACGCGTACGGCCTGTATAAAATAGCTACGCTCACAGGGGTATGACTGAATATGGATTTTGGTCTTCTCTGTTCTCTTTGTTATTGTATTGACGTGGTCAGGTTTACATTTCCGTCCTTTAGAAAGATTTGATCTGAAATTAGATTTGGCATTGTGCAGAGTGGCATGGTGGGCATGGCCCGGGCTCTTCAGGTAGGGTGACCCCTGACGGACGGGGTGGCCGGAGGGCTATACGTCCCAACAGGTGGCTCACTGTGATAAAGAAGCGAGGGTGCTGACGGTGTCCCACTGATGCATGTACCAACGGCACGCAAGCCCTGTAAATAAGCACTGTAGATAATTAAATCAATTCAGCTAATTAACCAAATGAGTAAGGCAACATTAAGACAGGGGGAGGAGGGGGAGCTGAGGAGTGACGCAGAGTACAGCAAAGTACAGCTACAGAGCCAATCACATGTAGTTACCATCTAACCAGAAGTGCAATATATATATACATTATTTATATAAAGTCAGTGAATAATGATTACTATATATATATATATATATATTATATATAAATATTAATTATATGAAAATGTAATTCATACGTGAGATATGTCATATCATACATCCATCCATTATCTTCTGCTTTATCCTCTACTAGGGTTGGGGGGGGGGGGGGGGAACATGCTAAACATTAAGCCACCATGACACTCAGAAGTGCAATGTGTAATCTTATTTACATAAAGTCAGTGAACACTGAAGTAAATAATGATTTCTATATGCATATAGATATGCAATTCATAAAAATATCATACATAAGTGCGAGATGGTAACAAATATGCTCGTATATATACTGGTAAATTATATATATATATATAGTTATTATTATATATATATATATATATATATATATAGTATATTATATTATATCTATTCACACCGGCCACTTTATTAGGTACACCATTCTAGTAACCGGGTTTGGACTGCTGTGGCGGTTGCATGTGTCAATGACGGGTCCAAATTTTGACCCACTACCATCAGCCTGAACCGTGTCGCAGCAGAAATCGAGACTCATCAGACCAGGCAACGTTTTTCCAACTGCCGCTCACTGGATGTTTTTTCTTTTTCGGACCATTCTCTGTAAACCCTAGAGATGGTTGTGCGTGAAAATCCCAGTAGATCAGCAGTTTCTGAAATACTCAGACCAGCCCTTCTGGCACCAACAACCATGCCACGTTCAAAGGCACTCAAATCACCTTTCTTCCCCATACTGATGCTCGGTTTGAACTGCAGGAGATTGTCTTGACAATGTCTACATGCCCAAATGCACTGAGTTGCCGCCATGTGATTGGCTGATTAGAAATTAAGTATTAACGAGCAGTTGGACAGGTGTACCTAATAAAGTGGCCGGTGAGTATATATATATATATATATATATATATATATATATATATATATATATATATATATATATATATATATGCGTACAGTAATATATATTGGTTATAATTTTATAATATCTACCTTTTTTTTGTATATATATTCATTATATATATATATATATATATATATATATATATATATATATTCAATGTTTATACATTTATACACTTCACTTCTTAATGCACCGGTCACTGTTATTAATGCACGTTATGTACAGTATATATTAATATATTGCATACTAACTACGTTTCTCTGCACAATGACAATAAAGTTTAATCGAATGTAATATACATGATATGAACATCAATATGTATATATAAAGAGACATATACACATCTAAATGGAGGTTATTATAGTGATATATATATATATATATATATATATATATATATATTTAAAAGCGTCCTTTTCTTTCAGATCTCAGGAACGTGTCGCAGTCTCTGTCTCTCCAGTGACCTGAAGTCTCTCTCTGTGATCAGCGAAATAATATCTTCAGACAATACCTCTGAGATGTGCTACATCCAGGTATGCAATGACATCACACACACACACACACACACACACCCACTCAGTTCCAGCCAAGAGTTTGGACACACCCCCTTCTTACTCAATCGTCTATTACTTATCATACAGATGGACTTTGTAGTTTCCAGACTGTAGTCCATCTTTCTTTGTTGTTTGTTCGTCCCCTGTTGGTTCTCTGTCCTCTATTGTTCAGGACCCTCACAGAACAGGTATTATTTGGTTGGTGGAGTGTCAGTTCTGCGGTGAGGGGGTTCTAGTGCAGGAGTGCTGCTGGAGTTTCATTTCTGCACCTCAGCGACACTGCTAGGATAGGACTAATGCACCACCCAGGGATTTTCTTAACGTCTGTTTAATTGAAACCAATTAACTCTAATGTCACATGTGCTGTAAAATCCAAATTTAATGTAGTAAAAACAAAGTGAAAACTTTTTTTTTTAACTGTGAAATTTTAAAATCATCACATTGCACTTTCAGCTGGAAACGATTTCCTTAATGTTCTTACAGAAATAATAATAATAATAATAATGATAATAATAATGATAATGTCATTAAACCAAAGTCGAAGTTTTAAAAAGTTATATCCCACATTTTACTAATTAGATTATTTTAAAAAATATATAATTTGTTAGGGTGGCACAGTAGCTTAGTGTTTAGCATGTTCTCCTCAGCACTAGGGATTCCTGGTTCGAATCCCGATCTGGGTGGAGTTTCCATGTTCTCCCCGTGTCCGTGTGGGTTTCCTCCGGGTTCTCTGCTTTCCTCCCACAGTCCAAAAACATGGATCAAGTCAATTGAGTTCTCCAAATTGCCCCATATAGAGTGTGTGTGTGAGTGAGTGTGTGTACAGTGATAGATTGGCATCCTGTCCTTGGTGTATCTGCCCAGCGCCCGAAACGTTACCTCCCCCGCAACCCTAATAGAGGATAAACCGAAAGATAATGAATGATTGAATAATTTGTTATTTCAAAATTAACATCTGACATTAACCCCCTCCACCCGGCCGACACGGGGTCAGGTCTGATAGAGCAGTGCTTTACACAACCACCTGAAACGACTTCATAAAAGATTCATCCATCCATTCATTATCTTGCGCTTTATCCTCTATTAGGGTCGACGTAGGGTTCACCATGTTCACCATGTCCATCCAACGTTTCGGGCGCTGGGCAGATACACCCAGGACAGGACGCCAATCTATCGCTGGGCACACACTCACTCACACACACTCTATATGGGGCAATTTGGAGAACTCAATTGACCTTGATCCATGTTTTTGGACTGTGGGAGGAAACCGGAGAACCCAGAGGAAACCCACGGGGTGAACATGCAAACTCCACCCACATTGTGATTCAAACCGGGAATCCCTAGCGCTGAGAGGAGAACATGCTAAACCACTAAGCCAACCAGTCGCCCAGGGTGTAAGATGTATGGGGCAATTTATAGCATTCACTTTACCTTGAATCCATGTCTTTAGACTGTGGGAGGAAACTGTGGTTATGCTTAGTGGTTAGCATGTTCTCCTCTCAATGCTGGATATCCAGGTTCGATTTCCAATCTGGGTTGCATGTTCTCCCCGTGTCCGCATGGTTTCCCTCTGGGTTTTGTGGTTTTCTCTCACAGTGCAAAAACATGGATTCAAGGTCAATTGAATTCTCCAAATTGCCCTATATATAGTGTGAGTGTGTGTACAGTGATAGATTGGCGTCCTGTTCTGGGTGTATCTGCCCAGCATGGGAACCCCACCCCCCTCCCCACAACCCTAACATAGGAATAAGCAGAAGATAATGAATGAATATGAACTTGGAGCAGAGGGGGGGGGTCTGTTCCTCAGTGTTCTTTACTCAGTAATGTGGGCTGTTTTTGTGATGGAACATCAGTGAAGCATCACGTTCCGCTGATGACTGAATATAAAGATCAAAGTTAGATTTAGAGTTAGTGAGACTCTATGCTCTATGTTTTTCTCTGTCTCTGTTAATCTAACTCTGGATCTTCTGTCTCGTTCAGCTGGACACAGGACTTCTCACCTCATCTCTACCGGAGCTGACCAGGATGGCCAGAAAGTTCACACACATCTCCACTTTGATACAGGTCTCTGATACAACCCCCCTGTACACCATCCATCCATCCATTATCATCTTCTTTATCCTCTATTAGGGTCACAGGGAGTTCCCCATGCCCATCCAGGGAAGAACGTTTCGGGTGCTGGGCAGATACACCCAGGACAGGACACCAATCTATCACTGTACACACTCTCACACACACACAGACACACTCTCTATGGGGCAATTTAGAGAATTCAATAGACCTTGATCCATCCATCCATTATCTTCCTCTTTATCCCCTATTAGGGTTGCATGCGGGGGGGGGGGGGGGGGTCCCCATGTCCATCCAGGGGAGAAAGTTTCGGGCGCTGGGCAGATACACCCAGGACAGGACACCAATCTATCACTGTACACACACTCACTCTATATGGGGCTATTTAGAGAATTCAATTGACCTTGAATCCGTGTTTTTGGACTGTGGGAGAAAACCGGAGAACCCGGAGGAAACCCACACAGATACGGGGAGAACATGCAAACTCCACCCAGATTGGGATTCGAACTGGGAATCCGTAGTGCTGAGAGGCGAACATGCTAAACCACCGTGCCGCCCTCTTTATTTTTATTAAAGAGAACTTTAAAAAAAAAAAAAGCTTCCAAACCAACCCCCCCCCCCCCCAAAAAAAAAAAAATTAGCTAACGTTAACCCCCCCCCCCCCCCCCCAATAAATTAAATAAAAATAAAACAATAAACCCAATTAAACCCACCCTTTAATCCAGTCACGTCTACAATTCAAACCTTACCTTTAAATGAAATTGTCCTCTGATGTTGATGTTGTCCTCTGTGTGTCTCTGCAGTATCTCCGTCTGTCCCTTACCTGTATGTGTGAGTCCTGGGAGGAGATCCTCATGCAGATGGACCTTCGCCTCACCAAATTTGTCCAGGTTTGACTCAAAGAAATTATATATATATATATATATATATATATATATATATATATATATATATATATATATATATATATATATATTTTATATATCTTTATTAAGGTTTTGCCAAACATACAAATACAATCACAGTAATCAAACATAGGGGAAACATAGGGGCGGGTTAGCTCAGTGGTTAGGGTGTTGGGCTATCAATCTGAAGGTTACCAATGTGGGTCCTTGAGCAAGACCCTTAACCCTCATTGCTCCAGGGATGTTGTGATTAACCCTGTGCTCACCTTGTAAGTCGCTTTGGATAAAAGCGTCTGCTAAATGACCCAATTTAAAATATTAAGAAAATAAACATTCATTCATTCATTATCACCCGCATTATCCTCTATTAGGGTCGCGGTGGGGTTCCCCATGCCCATCCAGGGGAGAACATCTTGGGCGCTGGGCAGATACACCCAGGACAGGGCGGCAATCCATCGCTCACTTACACACACACTCTATATGGGGCAATTTGGAGAATTCAATTGACTTGATCCATGTTTTTGGATTGTGGGAGGAAACCGGAGAACCCGGAGGAAACCCACGCAGACACGGGGAGAACATGGAAACTCCACCCAGATGGGGATTCGAACCGGGAATCCCTAGCACTGAGAGGCGAACGTGCTAAAGCACTAATCCACCGTGCCGCCAGAAAATAAACAATAATAATTTTAAAAAATTATTAAACAGAGCAGCAGCCGCATTTGAGGAAATGGAAGAAGAAAAAAAAATGTTATTAGACATTTAAACACACAAAATGAAAAAGGTCCTAAGGGAAGTCAAATAAAGACAAATTTTCCAAATAGTGGAAAAATGAATTCCAGGCTTTATAAAAATCTATAGAATTGCATTTAATATTGAATAGAATTGATCCTCTCCAATTTTACAACACTACACAGTCCTTCAAGTACCGTATTTTCCGGACTATAAGGTGCACCTAAAAGCCTAAAATTTTCCCAGAAATCGGACGTGCGCCTTATAATCCGGTGCACCTTATACGTGTACTGAGTTCCAAATTCTATAAAGTATTGTTGTGCGACCGGGTGCTTTTTTCCACACATCACCGTCCCTGCTGATCTGTGACTCCATGCGCGCTCATCTCACAGAAAAGCCGAGTGAAGAAAATTAATTCGGAGCTCGCCGTCATTCCGGGAGGATTAAATAAAGAACTCCGACCGCTGGACGTTGGTGTAAACGAGACGTTTAAAGTAAAGTTGCGGGCGGCGTGGGAGCGATGGATGATAGACGGTGAACACACGTTTACTAAAACTCGGGAGGCGGCGGCGGGGCGAGTTACGCCACCGTCTGTAAATGGATTGTGGACGCCTGGGCTGAGGGTTCTGCTGTGACCGTCGTCCGAGCTTTCACAAAAGCCGGCATCGTCGCCGAACTGCCGCCTGGTGACGAGTGCTCGATAGTGAAACAGCTTTTTAATTCAGACACAGAAGACGAGGACATTGATGGATTTGTGGGAGAAGAGCGATTAAAATAATGTGTGTTTTGTCAAGTAGTAGAATAAACTTCAATTATAAATCAGCGTTTTGCATCCTTTACTTTTCTTGTAGATCGTATGTTTTAGCAAGTGCCTTATAATACGGTGCCGTACAGAATAAGTACCGTACAGAAATAGAGTCCGTAATTCAGACTCCGCCTTATAGTACGGTGCACCTTATGGTCCGGAAAATGCGGTACATGTTATTGTGTCTCTGACGTTGCGTTTAAAGTGTTTATGGAAAGGAATCAACTTTTCCATGATATTCAAAAAGTACATTAAAAATTAATAGTATATATTTTTTGGATGGTGTGCATTAACCTTCTCATTTTGTAGGAGAAAAACACCAGCACTCAGGTTCAGGATGAGTTTTTGGAGCTGTTGCTATGGGGACATGCCAGGTACCCACAACACATCACACCTGACGCTCCAGATACACAACGATTCAGCCGTACAGCAGCGTGTTCAGTGTGTTGATAATTGATTAGTGTGTTGAGCTTAAGGATGGGACAGCACGGTGCCTTAGTGGTTGGCATGTTCTCCTCTCAGCACTACGGATTCCCGGTTCAAATCCCAATCTGGGTGGAGTTTCCATGTTCTCCCCGTGTCCGCGTGGGTTTCCTCCGGGTTCTCTGGTTTCCTCCCACAGTCCAAAAACATGAATCAAGGTCAAGTGAATTCTCCAAATTGCCCCATATAGTGTGTGAGTGAGTGTGTGTACAGTGATAGATTGGTGTCCTGTCCTGGGTGTATCTGCCCAGCGCCCCAAACGTTCTCCCCTGGATGGGCATGGGGAACACCCCTCCCCCTCCCCGCGACCCTAATAGAGGATAAAGCGGAAGATAATGAATGGATGGAGTTTAAGGACATTTCAAATCTGTACATTTATTCTGTTTCATTTATATTATTTGTTTCGGCACGGTGTCTTAGTGGTTTGGCATGTTCTCCTCACAGTGCTAGGGATTCCAGGTTCGAATCCCAATCTGGGTGGAGTTTCTATGTTCTCCCCGTGTCCGCGTGGGTTTCCTCCGGGTTCTCTGGTTTCCTCCCACAGTCCAAAAACATGGATGTGTCAAAAACAAACGTGTGTGTGTGAGTTGGCGCCCTGTCCTGGGTGTATCTGCCCAGCTCCCGAAACGTTCTCCCCTGGATGGGCATGGGGACCCCCCCCCTCCCCCTCGCGACCCTAATAGAGGATAAAGCAGAAGATAATGAATGAATGAATGAATAAAATGATGCACAGCAGACGTGCTGCTCATCAAAAATGTAGTTGCATTTTGTAACCTCAGCACTATTTCACACTTGTTCCTGCACTGTGTGTCATTTTAACATAAAAACATGTGTTCTATTTTGCATACAGCTTTATTAATTGTAAAAATGAGAACTAGAAAGAAGTGAATTCATTCATTAATTCATTATCTTCTGCTTTATCGTCTATTAGGGTCGCGGGGGAGGTTCCCCATGCCCATCCAGGGGAGAACGTTTCGGGCGCTGGGCAGATACACCCAGGAGAGGACACACTCACTCACACACACATACACACTCTATATGGGGCAATTTTGAGAATTCAATTGACTTGATCCATGTTTTTGGACTGTGGGAGGAAACCGGAGAACCCGGAGGAATCCCACGCAGACACGGGGAGGACATGGAAACTCCACCCAGATGGGGATTCGAACCGGGAATCCCTAGTGCTGAGAGGAGAACATGCCAAACACTAAGCCACCGTGCCGCCCAGAAAGAAATTAATAAAGAAATAAAGATGGGAAAAAGTAATTGTTGTTATATTTTGGTTTCAGTCCTGAGCTGCAAGCACTTCTCATGAATCAGTTAACAATAAAGGTGAGCTTTAATGACTTCTGTTTAAAATGTTTAATGTTTAATTGAATATAGTACAGCTCTTATGGTGCAGCCACATGCGTTAATTAACTTTAATTTTGCGAGCAGTCTGTTGTTCTGTAACTCTGGTCTGTGTGATATTTACATTTGGTCATTTATTAGACGCTTTTATCCAAAGCGACCTACAAAGTGAGCACAGGGTTCATCACAGCGCCCCCTGGAGCAATGAGGGTTAAGAGTCTCGCTCAAGGACCCACACTGGTAACTTCAATGGACCTTGGATTTGAACCCACAACCTTCAGATTGACAGCCCAACACCCTGACCACTGAGCTACCACGCCTACTGTCGTATAATAGAGGATAAAGCGGAAGATAATGAATGAATAATCAGTATTGGAAAAGTTATTTGAGGGTGTGGTAGTTCAGTGGTCAGGATGTTGGGTTATCAATCTGAAGGTTGTGGGTCCAAATCCCAGGTCCACTGAAGTTACCAGTGTGGGTCCTTGAGCAAGACCCTTAACCCTCATTGCTCCAGGGGGCGCTGTGATGAACCCTGTGCTCACCTTGTAAGTCGCTTTGGATAAAAGTGTCCAGTAAATGACCAAATGTGTATTATTGTGAATAAATGACGTAAAGAGGTGGAACTGTTCTCCACTACACATCAGGACTAATAACACCTTATGGGATTATTCATTATAATGCCACACCCTCTCGTACCGTATTGTTTTATTATTGATATATATATATATATATATATATAATTTTATAACTTTTTCTGTACTGTATATTAAATCTCATGCAAACCTGGGCTGCTGAGGAATTGAACCCAGGAACTTTTTACCATGAGGCTGCAGTGCTTTGCTTTATACCACTTTATATTATATTTTTATTATTTTAAAGTTTGCTGTAAATACATTTGTCTCGTGTAACTTTATCCCACAAGATAACCCGTGTATCTATATACACCGTTACATTATGAAATTATTATAGAATTTGATTACATGTTTGATTTTATGTTATTGTGTCTCTGATGTTGCGTTTAAAGGGTTTAAAGATGTTGGGGCAGTCTATTGAATCGTCGTATTCAAGCATCCAGAAACTGGTGATCAGTCACTTACAGAGGTACGGACCTTCAACATCCATCCATCCATTATCTTCTGCTTTATCCTCTACTAGAGTTACGGGGGGGGGTTCCCCATGCCCATCCAGGGGAGAACGTTTCGGGCACTGGGCAGATACACCCGGGACAGGGGGGCAATCTATCGCTGGGCACACACTCACTGAATTTGGAGAACTCATTTGACTTGATCCATGTTTTTGGACTGTGGGAGGAAACCGGAGAACCCGGAGGAGACCCACACGTACATGGGGAGAACATGGAAACTCCACCCAGATTGGGATTCGAACCGGGAATCCCTAGTGCTGAGAGGAGAACATGCTAAACCACTAAGCCACCGTGCTGCCCTCCATCCATTATCTTCTGCTTTATCCTCTATTAGGGTCAGGGGGGTTTCGGGCGCTGGGCAGATACACCCAGGACAGGACGCCAATCCATCACTGTACACACACTCACTCACACACACACTCTATATGGGGCAATTTGGAGATTTCAGTTCACCTTGATCCATGATTTTGAACTGTGGGAGGAAACCGGAGAACCCGGAGGAAACCCACATGGACACAGGGAGAACATGGATTGGGATTCTGAGAGGAGAACATGCTAAACACTAAGCCACCGTGCCACCCTGTACCTTCAACTTCTGTCACCAAAAGATAAGGATAGAACAGATACTAAAAACCAGTGGCATGGTGGTGTAGCAATCAGCTCCCAACGCTTGAGATCCAGGTTTGAATCCCGATCTGGGTGGAGTTTCCATGTTCTCCCCGTGTCTATGTAGGGTTCACAGTCCAAAAACATAGATTCAAGTCAAGGTGAATTGTGTGCACTATAATTGCCCCTCTACAGTGTGTGAGTGTGTTTACAGTGATAGATAGGCATCCTGTCCTGGGTGTATCTGCCCAGCGCCCCAAACGTTCTCCCCTGATGGGCATGAGGAACATGGATTCAAGGTGAATTTGGCAGCTCTAAATTGCCCATATACAGAGTGTGTGTGTGTGTGTGTGAGTGAGTGTGTGTACAGTGATAGATTGGCATGTCCTGTCCTGGGTGTATTTGCCCAGCGCCCTAAACATTCTCCCCTGGATGGACACGGGGTACATGGATTCAAGGTGAATTGGCTGCTATAAATTGCCCCATATATAGTGTGTGTGTACAGTGATAGATGGGCGTCCTGTCCTGGGTGTATCTGCCCAGCGCCCCAAACGTTCTCCCCTGGATGGACATGGGGAACCGCCGCCTTCCCCTTAATTTTTATATACGTTGTTCAGATTGCCCCCACGACCCTAGCAGAGGATAAAGCAGAAGATGATGTATGGATGGATGAGTTTAATATATGTTATTGAAGGAACACAGTTTCCTTTTTATCTCTTACCGAATACGTATCTCACTAATTGTATAAATTTAGGTAAAAAATCATGAAAACATGCGTCATGGCATGTAATGGATGTCTCTGTCCCTCTTTCATTTTTTAGCTCTGTTTTACACTCTCTGTTTCTATCTGTTCCTCTCTTAGTGGTTCTGAAGCGTTGCTTTATCATCTCAGCGAGGTGAAGGGTATGGCTCTGTGGAAACAGAAATTTCAACCTCTTGGTCTTGACCCTGCTGCAGTAGAAGGTATAAAAACAAGTGTGTGTGTGTGTGTGTATATATATATATATATATATATATATATATATATATATGTTTTGTGAATCTCTCAGGGTCTGGCGATTCGACTCTATTACGATTTTTGAGTCACAAATTTTTTTTTCAGATCAAATGTTCTTTAAATTTAGTTTAAATTATGTGATTGACGAGATGAAAAAAAAAAAAAAAAACTTAAAAATCGATTCTTGGGCATTTTGAATCAATTCCGAATCGCATGGACTACGAATCGCGATGCATTGAAGAATCAATTTTTTTCAGCGCCCCTAATATATATATATATATATATATATATATATATATATATATATATATATATATATATATATATATATATATATATATATATATATATAAAATGCGTTTGTGTGTGTGTAGGTATGGTATGTATGTATATATCTAAATGTTTACAACCATTATACCTACATACACACGCATATACATACATATATATATATATATATATATGTATATATATAATATATATGTATATATGCGTGTGTATGTAGGTATAATGGTTGTAAACTTTTCATCATTTAATACTGTTTAAAAACAATCTATAAATAAATTACTTGAACTTCAATAAATTTGGTAGTAAATGTGATGTTCCCGGTTTGCCGCACACTTCATCCGGCAGAGCCGCGACAGGTGCATCAATCAACCATTAACATTAATTAATTATATTAGCAGCGATACAATGATGGTGCGGGAAAGTTTGGAAACAAATCTTTGATACTTAAATGAAATGAAAAGCAGGGAGATGTGTTGATTGTAATGTTTGTGTTGATCGTAGATGCCATCACGGCCGTCGGTGCGTTCACGTTGAAGACCAGTGAGCTTTTACAGTAAGTCTGATCATAACGAACGGTCACCACGTCGCCATGTTTAATATTAATTGATTATTTGATTTTTTTTTACAGAGTGATCGACAAAAGTATGAAGAATTTCAAAGCTTTCCTGCGCTGGCTGTATGTTGGTAAGACTTTATCTGTAGCGTTAGTCATTTTAATATACGCCTTTAATTTATTCATATATTTAATTTTTTTTTTTTAAGCAATGCTTCGGATGTCAGATGACCACGTACCACCAGAGCTGAACAAGGTGAAATCTATATCTATACCTATATATATCCATCCATTATCTCCCGCTTTATCCTATATTAGGGTCGTGGGGGGGTCCCCATGCCCATCCAGGGGAGAACGTCTCGGGCGCTGGGCAGATACACCCAGGACAGGACACCAATCTATCACTGAGCACACACTCACTCACACACACACTCTATATGGGGCAATTTGGAGAATTCAATTGACCTTGAATCCATGTTTTTGGACTGTGGGAGGAAACCAGAGAACCCGGAGGAAACCCATGCAGACACCGGGAGAACATGGAAACCCCACCCAGATTGGGATTCGAACCGGGAATCCCTAGTGCTGAGAGGAGAACATGCTAAACACTAAGCCACTGTGTGTGTGTGTATATATATATATATGATGGAGCAGGGGGAAGAAAATATATATATTGTTTTTCTAAAATAATTGAAAATAAATTCATTATCTCCCACTCCATCCTCTACTTTGGTCGCAGTGGGGTTCCCCATGCCCATCCAGGGGAGAACGTCTCGGGCGCTGGGCAGATACACCCAGGACAGGACGCCAATCCATCGCTGGGCACACACTCACTCACACACACACACACACACTCTATATGGGGCAATTTGGAGAATTCAATTGACCTTGATCCATGTTTTTGGACTGTGGGAGGAAACCGGAGGAAACCCACGCGGACACGGGGAGAACATGCAAACTCCATCCAGATTTGAACCAGGATTCGACTGGGATTCGAACCAGGAATCCCTAGTGCTGAGAGGAGAACATGCTAAACCACTAAGCCACCGTGCTGCCTAACTTTATAATAATTATTATAATATATATTTGTACATTATTTATATGTATATAGATAGATAGATATTTATAGTATTTTATTGATAGTTGTATATTGTATATTATATTTTACATACCAATATCGTATTTATATCTTATTTTCTTTTAAAATTGAACTTTAATGTAAACGAGCTCCGCGAGCCATCGTTTGGTTTCGTTAAAATAATCAAGAGGTCAGGAGTCAGTGGATAACAGTGATTAATAATGAATTTAATGTCGTATTTGTTGCGTTATAGATGACGCAGAAGGACTTGACCTTTGTTGCTGATTTCCTCTCTGAGCATTTCAGTGCTGTGAGTGATTCATTAAAATAATACCAATTATTATTTAATCATTAACATCCCTCTCGTTGTCAACTAATACATTGTAATTGTTATTTGTTCAACAGAACGAGGAGCTCTTTGATCGTAAAGGAAAGTACTTCAATGTGGAACGAGTTGGACAGGTGTGTGTGTGTGTGTGTGTGTGTGTGTGTGTGTGTGTGTGTGTGTGTGTGTGTGTGTGTGTGTATGTATAATTATCTTCCGCTTACACCTGTATTAGGATCGGGGGGGTGACTCGTGTCCATCCAGGGGAGAATGTTTTGGGCGCTGGGCAGATACACCCAGGGCAGGACACCAATCTATCACTGTACACACACTCACACACACACACACTCTATATAGACTGTGGGAGGAAACCGGAGAACCCGGAGGAAACCCACGGGGAGAACATGCAAACTCCACCAAGATTGGAATTCGAACCTGACCACATGCTGCCCACACCTGAAATTCCATCCATCCATTATCTTCCGCTTTATCCTCTACTAGGGTCGCTACTCTCTGGGGGGGGTTCCCCATGCCCATCCAGGGGAGAACGTTTCAGGCGCTGGGCAGATACACCCAGGACAGGACGCCAATCCATCACTGTACACACACTCACTCACACACACACACACACTCTATATATCTATATTTGGAGAATTCAATTGACCTTGATCCATGTTTTTGAACTGTGGGAGGAAACCGGAGAACCCGGAGGAAACCCACGTGGACACAGGGAGAACATGCAAACTCCACCCAGATGGGGATTTGAACCAGGAATCCCTAGTTCTGAGAGGAGAACGTGCTAAACCACTAAACCACCATGCCACCCATATATATACTGTGTATATATATATATATATATATATATATATATATATATATATATATATATATATATATATATATATATATATATAAAATATATATATATATATATATATATATATATATATATATATATATATTTATTTATGTTTCTTGTAGTACCTGAAAGATGAAGATGAAGATCTGGTGTCTCCTCCGAGTTTGGAGGGTAACCACTGGGTGACGTTCCTTCAGCAGAGCACTCACCTGAAAGGTAACGCTGAGTGGAACTGTTCACATGTCGGTGAATATAATGTGGGTTTAATTTTAATCAGGGTTGTTTTTAATAAATCTGTTATGTGATGTGCTGCAGAAAGCCCGTTGCTCTTCCCCACTTACCCCAAGAAGTCCCTGCATTACGTGAAGAGGTTGATGGAGGGCGCAATCGAACACTGTCTTCAGAAACCAGCTGTAAGTGTAACCAAACAAAAAACACTCTATATTTGTCATTGTCTGTTTTGTGTTTAACCCTTTAACGTCCTGCTCAACCGTGTGTGTATTTTGAAAACTGGGGGGTCTATTAAAAAAAAAAAAAAAAAACACCAATTGTTTTTATTAATGCCTCAAACATACAAAAAAGAAATACATTTTTTTTCCTTTGCTTTTATTTCTTGGTGAGGACATTAAAGGGTTAAGGGCATTGTTATTATTTTGTGAATTAAACTTGCAAAAAGTATTTCATTGTTTTAGAAACCGGAATCCTGGTACTCAGCGATATGCGTTCACTTTAAAAACCGGACCAGATTACATCGTGGAAGAGCAGATTATTAATTCTTTTGTTTTTAATTAACATGTTTCTGAATCAAACCTTGTTTTTTATTATAGTGTGTTTGTAAGTGTTTTATTAAAGTAATAAGACACTGGAGGTTGTGCATTATTGTGAATAAATCACGTAAAGAGGTGGAACTGTACTCCACTACACATCAGGACTAATAACACCTCTTTATGTGATTTATTCACAATAATTCACAACCTCGAGTGTCTTATTTCTTTAATAAAACACTTACAAACACACTATAATAAAAAAAACAAGGTTTGATTCAGAAATGTGTTTAATAAAAGTAAAATCGTTAATAATCTGGTCGTCCACAACCTAATCGAGTCCGGTTTTTAAAGTGAACACTGATTGCTGAGTAACAAGTTTACGGTTTCTCTACCAACCATAAACTGCCATCTAGTGGCCAAATTACAGAACACAGTTTACACAAACTATCCATAAAGGTGTTTAGGAATCAGGAATCGGCTCGCTGTTTATATTAATATTCATTCATTCATTATCTTCTGCTTTATCCTCTATTAGGGTCGCAGTGGGGTTCCCCATGCCCATCCAGGGGAGAACGTCCCGGGCGCTGGGCAGATACACCCAGGACAGGGCGGCAATCCATCACTGGGCACACACTCACTCACACACACACACTGTATATGGGGCAATTTTTTTGAGAATTCAATTGACCTTGATCCATGTTTTTGGACTGTGGGAGGAATCCGGAGAACCCGTAGGAAACCCACGCGGACACGGGGAGAACATGGAAACTCCACCCAGATGGGGATTCGAACCGGGAATCCCCCGCGCTGAGAGGAGAACATGCTAAACCACTAAGCCATCGTGCCGCCCTTATATTAATATGAGTTTAATAATTTAAAATATTGTATTGTATATCACGCATCGATACGAATGTATTAATGATGTCACGACTGGACAAACGGCTCAGCCAATCAGATTTAAGGCCGGAACTACCCGACTTTTGGGTGTTCCTCATAAAATGCTTTATAGCAGTAAAAAGGTTTTGGACTGTGGGAGGAAACCCGAGAACACGGAGGGAACCCATGCAGACACGGGGAGAACATGGAAACTCCACCCAGAGTGGGATTTAAACCAGGAATCCCTAGTGCTGAGAGGAGAACATGCCAATCACTAAGTCACCATGCTGCCCATCTAATTACAGTATATATATATATATATCACTAAACATGCTAAACACTCAACCAATTTAATGCTTCTAATTGCAATTTAAATTTGAAAAAGAAAATAATTCCAGGAAACTTTCCGTGATTGATTCTAAACGTTCCGTGTCCACCGTCCACTAGACCCGTCGGGTCGGTGAAAACGCTCCCCGTGTCATGTGATGTTCCCGGTTATAAATGGTGCACACACTCATTAGGAGGAGACGCATCAGGTGCGGTAATTATCATAATTAGAGTCCCTTATGGACGGCTCCGCCTTTTCCCCAGCGCCGCTGCGCTCCTGCCACACTCTCACTACTGCCCTCATGTGGATCCTTCTGTAATGTCAATTTGTTTGCAGCTGCTGTTGGAGTTCGGTAGGGTGACCAGATTCCAATTCACTAGATGTGGGACAAAGACTATGTTTGTGTGGGACAATGTGGGACACCAATGCACTGCCATATATATATATTTAGGTTTAGTGGTTTAGCATGTTCTCCTCTCAGCACTAGGGATTCCCGGTTCGAATCCCCATCTGGGTGGAGTTTCCATGGTGTCCCTGTGTCCGCGTGGGTTTCCTCCGGGTTCTCCGGTTTCCCCCCACAGTCCAAAAACATGGATTAAGTCAATTGAGTTCTCCAAATTGCCCCATATAGAGCGTGTGTGTGTGAGTGAGTGTGTGTACATTGATAGATTTGGGGGGGGGTTCCCCATGCCCATCCAGGGGAGAACGTTTCGGGCGCTGGGCAGATACACCCAGGACAGGATGCCAATCCATCACTGTGTGTGTGTGTGTGTGTGTGTGTGTGTGAGTGAGTGTGTGTACAGTGATAGATTGGCGTCCTGTCCTGGGTGTATCTGCCCAGCACCTGAAACAGGACATGGGGATGGACATGGGGAACCCCCCCCCCCCCACGACCCTAATAGAGGATAAAGCTGAAGATAATGGATGGATGGCTTTACATTATTCATTGGTTGACATTCAAACAGCCCGCCTCTCCCCCGATAACAGACAACACAGCCGTCCAATGTCTGATTATAAAACACGCTTGAAAACTGGAGTCTGACTTTTAATAACAATGCGGGACAACGTCTCAATTTGCAGGACGCGTGAAAAGTAACGGAATTGCGTGAATTGCGTCTCGCACAAAGTGGGACATCTGGTCACCCTAGAGTTCGGAGACGTTCTCGGTTCTCGGTGTTTGACTTCAGTGTTTTTATTTGATTGTAGGAGGTCATCGGGAGGTCGGTGCAGCAGGCCGTGTGCTTGCGTCTGTACTCGCGGTCTGAAAGGTAAAGTAGCCGATCAGCACTGCCCTCTGCTGCGTCGTTAATGAAGCGCGAGCTGATGTTGGTCCGTGTGCTTGTGTTTTCACAGTTCAGAGAAAACGCCGCAGCTCTTTGATCTTCCATCACTGTGAGTACAGTTCAGTCAACGCTCTACTTTAAAATTATTTCAGCATAATTGGTGATTTAGCATGTTCTCCTCTCAGCGCTGGGGATTCCCGCTTCGAATCCCAATCTGGGGGAATTTCCATGTTCTCCCCGTATCCGCGTGGGTTTCCTCCGGGTTCTCCGGTTTCCTCCCACAGTCCAAATACATGGATTCAAGGTCAATTGAGTTCTCCAAATTGCCCCATATAGTGTGTGTGTGTGTGTGTGTGTGTGTGTGTGTGTGTGTGTGTGTGTGTACAGTGATAGATTGTCCCGCTGCCCAGTGCCCGAAACATTCTCCCCTGGATGGGCATGGAGAACCCACCCCCCCACCCCCACGACCCTAATAGAGGATAAAGCGGAAGATAATGGATGGATGGTGTATAGAGTGTACTGTAGGTCAGTGGCGTGCTGTGTATTATACATGGATTATACATGGATTCAAGGTCAATTGAATTCTCCAAATTGCCCCATATAGAGTGTGTGAATGTGTGTACAGTGATAGATTGGTGTCCTGTCCTGGGTGTATCTGCCCAGCGCCCGAAACGTTCTCCCCTGGATGGGCATGGGTTCCCTGGTCCCCGACCCCCCACCCCCACCCCCCGCAACCCTAATAGAGGATAAAGCACTTAACTGAAGGCATTCTAATAAATAAGACCACATTATGGGTGCTCCACGTTTTTGGACTGTGGGAGGACACCGGAGAACCCGGATGAAACCCATGCGGACACAGGGGGAACATGCAACCTCCACCCAAATTGGGATTCGAACCTGGAACCCCTAGCGCTGAGAGGAGAACATGCTAAACCACCTTAACTACGTAAGCAATAATATAAAAAGGAGTTACTAATAAGCTTAGGTCATTCTTAAAGGTCTTTAATGGCTGTAAATGTTAATTCAGGGTGTGGTGGCTCAGTGGTCAGGGTGTTGGGCTATCAGTCAAAAGGATGTGGGTTCAAATCCCAGCTCCACTGAAGTTACCAATGGAGATGACTTCAATCTATATGGATGATGACCCATGGTATAATGCTTGTAATGCACTCAAATTCATTCATTCATCCATTATCTTCCGCTTTATCCTCTATCAGGGTCGCGGGGGGGTTCCCCATGCCCATCCAGGGGAGAACGTTTCGGGCGCTGGGCAGATAGACCCAGGACAGGACACCAATCTATCACTGAACACACACTCACTCACACACACACACACACACACTCTATATATGGGGCAATTTGGAGAATTCAATTGACCTTGATCCATGTTTTTGGACTGTGGGAGGAAACCGGAAAACACGGAGGAAACCCACGCGGACGCGGGAGAACATGCAAACTCCACCCAGATTGGGATTCGAACAGGAATCCCTAGTGCTGAGAGGAGAAACATGCTAAACAACCACCGTGCCCAATTAATAAGTTTACAATTACCATTGAAATATCACGAATACGTTTTAATGATGTCAGGGACTGATCAGCCAATGATGAAGGTGGAACACAGACTTTTTGGGTGACTTAGTGGTTTAGCTAGTGTGGGTTTCCCGGGTTTCTCTCAGTGCAAAAACATGGGGGTCATTCCCAGTTGACCGCCCATAATCGGACAATGGGTGGAGTTTGAGATGTGCTCCCCGTGTCCGCCATTGGTTTTCCTTTCATCCCCATTATCTTCCCGGGTTCTCTGGTTTCTCCCACAGTCCAAAAACATGGAGCGACAGTCAATTTCATCATGTACACACATCATATCTTCAGGTGGCTTGTTTGAGAATTATTGAGATCCCTGTCGCGGGGGAAACCGGAAAAACCTGGGGGGGGGGAAGAACATGGCAAACATGTCCATCCAGGGGGGAGAACGAAATGAGGAGAGGAACATGCTAAGCCACCGTGCCACCCATTGCACTCAAGCAATTATTCTAATTTAATGGTAATTAAAAACGTGCTCGTCAGAATGATTATATGCTGTTGGTATTGTAACGGGTTAAAGGAAAAGATTTGTATTTCAAACGTCTTTTCTTTCTGTTTGTAATGAGATTTCTTAATGAGCTCTGTTCCTGCAGATGTTCCTGATGTTGGATTTTTAACGAGTCGGCTGAATTGCTTGTATCTTCTCAGGTGGCACAACGTCAACGCCAGCATGCACTACGTGGTCTTTTGTATGCCGGAGATCTCGCACTCCAAAATACACATCCTGAGAAGATCAACAGACCCCAACAGGTTTCAACTTCTTATTTCTAGATTTTCTAGATTCTAGATTAATAATGTAAAGCCATCCATCCATTATCGTCAGCTTATCCTCGTGGGGGGGGGTGTTCCTCAATTACCAGGGGAGAACGTGTTCGGGGCGCTGGCAGATACACCCAGAACACCCACACACTGTACACACACTCTATATGGGGCAATTTGGAGAACTCAATTGACTTCATCCGGCGGCATGGTGGCTTAGTGGTTTAGCATGTTCTCCTCTCAGCACTACAGATTCCCGGTTCGAATCCCCATCTGGGTGGAGTTTGCATGTTCTCCCCGTGTCTGCGTGGGTTTCGGGTTCTCCGGTTTCCTCCCACAGTACAAAAACATGGATCAAGGTTAATTGAAGTCTCCAAATTGCCCCATATAGAGTGTGTATGTGTGAGTGAGTGTGTGTACAGTGATAGATTGGCGTCCTGTCCTGGGTGTATCTGCCCAGCGCCCGAAACGTTCTCCCCTGGATGGACATGAGGAACCCCCTGCGACCCTAATAGAGGATAAAGCAGAAGATAATGGATGAATGAATTGACTTGCTCCATGTTTTTGGACTGTGGGAGGAAAACGGAGAACCCGGAGGAAACCCACGCGGACATGGGGAAGACATGGAAACTCCACCCAGATTGGGATTCGAACCGGGAATCCCTAGCGCTGAGAGGAGAACATGCTAAACCACTAAGCCACTGTGCCGCCCTCCAATAACATTAAAACTATTCATTTCAATGGTCTGTACTTATTTTAGGCATAGTGGTTTAGCATGTTCTCCTCTTAGCACTAGGGATTCCTGGTTCGAATCTCAATCTGTGTGGAGTTTGCATGTTCTCCCCATGTCAGTCGTTGGGTTTCCTCCGGTGGGGTGGGGGGGGGGTCTGGTTCCTCCCACAGATCCAAAAACATGGATCACGTCACATTGAATTTCCAATTGCCCCATATAGAGTGTGTGTGTGTGTGTGTGTGTGTGCTTACAGTGATAGATTGATGGACGCCCTGCCTGGGTCTATATCTGCCCAGCGCTCGAGGCGTTCTCCCCCTGGATGGGCATGGGGAACCCCCCCCCCTCTAATAGGGATAAAGCGGACTGGATGCGATGTACTAATAGAGGATAAAGAGCGGAAACGGCTTATGGTAACTTGAAACTGTATTGATGGAGATGTACTTTGACAGCTGCACATTTAGGTAACATGCTAACATTAAAAAAAAAATGATGTGATTTCTTCTGTGTTCTACTTATCTTTTGTGAGAGCTGTGCTTCAGTAACGTCCGCCCTCCTGCAGCATTTATTAAACATTAAAAATACATGTGTTCTGAACATGAACAGTAATAATAATAATATTAATTTATAGATTATTTATTTATTATAAAGTTAGATTATTATATATATATATATATATATATATATATATATATATATATATATATATATATATATATATTTTATACATTTTTATATATATATATATATATTTTACTTAATTTCAATCCTTTCACTAATTACATTCTCATTTTAAGAGCTTGCTGCTTTAATTTTGTCTGTTGATATATTTATATTTATATATACAGTATATAGTTTATACCTCTGTTCTACATCATGTATAAAGAGTTCACTTCTTTCACTGCGAGACAATGCAACCAAATATCGTTCTGCATACACTAAGTGTGTACACTAAGTATAATCAATGACAATAAAAGTTATCCACCCATCCACCATCCATCCATTCACTCACACACCCATCCATCCATCCACCCACCCATTCACCATCCATCCACCCACGCGCCCATCATTCATCCATCCCTTCCAATTAATTCACCCACCCATCCAACATCCATCCGCCATCCATCCACTCACCCATTCACCATCCATCCATCCACCCACCCACCCATCCAACATCCATCCATCCACCATCCATCCATTCACTCACACATCCATCCATCCACTTATTCACCATCCGCCCATTCACCATCCATCCATCAAACCTTCACCCACCCATCTACCATCCATTCCCCCACTCACCCACCCACCATCCATCCATCCAACATCCATCCAATTATTCACCATCCACCCACCCATCTACCATCCATCCATTCACTCACACATCCACCCACCCATCCACCATCCATCCATCCATTCTGAGAGGAGAACATGCCAACCACTAAGCCACCGTTCTCTTTTCTCTCTCAGGCTGGATGAACAGAGCGGTGGGGTTCCTGTACAGAGTCTGAACTTTGGAAACATGAGCCGAGAACTGGAGAACATGAAAGCCCAGTTCGTAGCTGTAAACGGAATTCGAAAAGTCTCGTGCGTGGTGAGAACTATCTCTTTTCTACCATCATCATCATCTTCTTCATCATCATCTTCATCATCATCATGATCTTCATCAGTGTGAAAATGAAGATGACAGCATAATAATGTGTCCTTCCATCGATCCATTATCTTCCGCTTTATCCTCTACTGGGGGGGGGGGTTCCCCATGTCCATCCAGGGGAGAGCATCTCGGTCGCTGGGAAGATAGACCCAGGACAGGACACCAATCCATCGCTGGGCACACACTCACTCACACACACACACTCTATATGGGGCAATTTGGAGAACTCAATTGACCTTGATCATGTTTTCCATCGCTTTCGTTCTTACTTCACAATAAGAAGCATTCTGTGTATAGTTTGCATGTTCTCCTTATGTCTGCTCATGTCCATGTTTTTGGACTGTGGGAGGAAACCGGAGTATCCGGAGGAAACCCATGCGGACACAGGGAGAACATGCAAACTCCACCCAGATGGGGATTCGAACCAGGAATCCCTAGCGCTGAGAAGAGAACATGCTAAACCACTAAGCCACCATGCCGCAATAATGAGTCCTTAATTATTGTAATGTTTGGTATATAACTCATTATGGCTGTGGTAGCTCAGTGGTCAGGGCGTTGGGCTATCAATTTGAAGGTTGGGGGTTCAAATCCCAGGTCCACTGTAGTTACCAATGTGGGTCCTTGAGCAAGACCCTTAACCCTCATTGCTCCAGGGGGCGCTGTATCAATCCAATGTTCTGACCCCAACCAAATTGGGATACTTGTAAGTCCATCCATTATCTTCAGCTTTATCCTCTATAAGTGTCGCGGGGGGGGGGGGTTCCCCATGACCATCTAGGGGAGAATGTTTCAGGCGCTGGGCAGATACACCCAGGACAGGACACCAATCTATCACTGTACACACACTCACTCACACACACTCTATATGGGGCAATTTGGAGAACTCAATTCACCTTGATCATGTTTTCCATCGCTTTCGTTCTTACTTCACAATAAGAAGCATTCATGTCACCTCTCACAGTGTAACTCATGCCAGTAGGTGAAATTTAAAGATCAAATTGTCCCATCAAGGTGGCACGGTGGCTTAGTGGTTTAGCATGTTCTCCTCTCAGCACTGGGGATTCCCGGTTCGAATCCCAATCTGGGTGGAGTTTGCATGTTCTCCCCGTGTCCGCGTGGGTTTCCTCCGGGTTCTCCGGTTTCCTCTCACAGTCCAAAAACATGGATCAAGGTCAATTGAGTTCTCCAAATTGCCCCATATAAAGTGTCTGTGTGTGTGAGTGAGTGTGTGTACAGTGATAGATTGGTGTCCTGTCCTAGGTGTATCTGACCAGCGCCCGAAACGTTCTCCCCTGGATGGGCATGGGGAACCCCCCCCCCCCCCCCCGACCCGACCCTAATAGAGGATAAAGCAGAAGATAATGGATGCGCAATGAGATGAGGACATTGATGATATGGATTAGTGCTTTAGCATGTTCTCTTCTCAGCGCTAGGGATTCCCGGTTCGAATCCCTATCTGGGTGAAGTTTCCATGTTCTCCCCTTGTCTGTGTGGGTTTCCTCCGGGTTATCCGGTTTCATGGGGAACATGGGGAACCCCCTGCGACCCTAATAGAGGATAAAGCGGAAGATAATGAATGGATGATTATTATTATTATTAATATTATTATTATTATCATCATGGGGCGGCACAGTGGCTTAGTGGTAAGCATGTTCTCCTCTCAGCACTGGGAATCCAGTTTCCACATTCTCCCCTTGTCCGCAGGGGTTTCCTCCCACAATCCAAAAACATGGATTGAAGGTAAATTGAATGCTCCAAATTGCCCCATATAGAGTGTGTCAATGCGTGATATAAAACACATCATTTCCTGATGTTTTTTTATGAACTGCATTCTGTAATTTGGCCACTAGATGACAGTGTTTGATTGGTAAAGAAGCCGGAATCCTGTCACTCACTTGAGACACGGACTAGATTACCTCACGAAGACCAAATTATTAACGATTTTGTTTTCAATATACGCATAAATTAATTAAACCTTGTGTTTGTAAGTGTTTTATTATAAAATAATAAGACTCTCGAGGTTGTGTATTATTGTAAATAAATCACATAAAGAGGTGGAACTGTACTGCACTACACATCAGGACTAATAACACCTCGTTCCTGCTCGCCCTCTTGTACCTCATTGCTTTATGTTCAATGAGACAATTAAAAATAATATAATAAACTCAGGCGGCACGGTGTCTTAGTGGTTTAGCATGTTCTCCTCTAAGCACTAGGGATTCCCGGTTCGAATCCTCATCTGGGTGGAGTTTCCATGTTCTCTCCGTGTCCGCGTGGGTTTCCTCCGGGTTCTCCGGTTTCCTCCCACAGTCCAAAAACATGGATCAAGATCAATTGATTTCTCCAAATTGCCCCATATAGAGTGTGAGTGTGTGTACAGTGATAGATTGGCGTCCTGTCCTGGGTGTATCTGCCCAGCGCCCGAAACGTTCTCCCCTGGATGGGCATGGGGAACACACCCCCCCCCCCACGACCCTAATAGAGGATAAAACGGGTTCCGTGTGGGTTTCCTCCGGGTTCCAGTCCAAAAACATGGATCAAGTCAATTGAATTCTCCAAATTGCCCCATATAGAGTGTGTGTGTGTGAGTGATTGTGTGTACAGTGATAGATTGGTGTCCTGTCCTGGGTGTATCTGCCCAGCGCCCGAGATGTTCTCCCCTGGATGGCATTGGGAACCCCCCCCCCCCCCCCCGACCCTAATATAAGATAAAGCATAAGATAACGTATGTATGAATAATAATCTCCAGTTTATTGGATTATAACGTCCTGCGTGTCTGCTTCCTCTCCATCAGCTCAGCTCGAATCTGCGGCACATCCGTGTGTTTGAAATGGACGCTGAGGATGAGGAGGACGAAGAGCGTGTGGATGACTCTCAGGACATCAGCTGCGATCAGGATGCCCTGGAGAGGACATCCCCCAAACGAGGAGGAGGAGGAGGAGCCGCCGAAGATGAAGAGCGAGCTGGAGAGTCGTGTGAGGAGATGCTGGACCGAAGCAAAGACCTGCTGGAGCCGACCTCGAGCTCGGATTCATTCTGATCTGAGTCGTCTGTCCGACCCGCCACACGTAAATAAATATATAAATAATTAACATCAAATACACGTCAGACTCAACGAGGAGCGTTTAACATTAACGTCTGAAGTTCAATCGGGAATTAAACACCTACCAAAAAGTATTTCTTGCTCCTTTTGCTTACATGACTCACGATTCAGTATTGATTCTTCAAGCCTTTGATTCATTCATCCATTATCTTCTTCTTTATCCTCTATTAGGATCGCGGGGGGGGGTTCCCCATGCCCATCCAGGGGAGAACGTTTCGGGCGCTGGGCAGACACACCCAGGACAGGATGGCAATCTATCACTGTACACACACTCACTCACACACACACACTCTATATGGGGCAATTTGAAGCATTCAATTGACCTTGAATGATTCCCGGTTCGAATCCCCATCTGGGTGGAGTTTCCATGTTCTCCCCGTGTTCATGTGGGTTTCCTCCGGGTTCTCCGGTTTCCTCCCACAGTCCAAAAACATGGATCAAGGTCAACTGAGTTCTCCAAATTGCCCCATACAGAGTGTGTGTGTGAGTGAGTGTGTGTACAGTGATAGATTGCCCCCCTGTCCTGGGTGTATCTGCCCAGCGCCCGAAACGTTCTCCCCTGGATGGACATGGGGAACCCCCCCCCCCCCCCCCCCCCCCCCGCGACTCTAGTAGAGGATAAAGTGGAAGATAATGGATGGATGGAATTTCAGGTGTGGGCAGCATGTGGTCAGGTTCGAATCCCAATCTGGGTGGAGTTTGCATGTTCTCCCCGTGTCCGCGTGGGTTTCCTCCGGGTTCTCCGGTTTCCTCCCACAGTCCATATAGAGTGCGTCTGTGTGAGTGAGTGTGTGTACAGTTCTCTCCTGGATGGGCATGGGGAACCCCCCCCCCTGCGACCCTAATAGAGGATAAAGCAGAAGGTAATGGATGGATTATCTGATCCTGCAACCCCCCCCCTTTTTTCTACAAAAAGTGTGTTAAAAAGATGCGGGGATTTTAAGGGGTTTCTTAAAAATGCCGAGTGACTCCGCCTTACGGACCGAGTTTGGAAGGATTGGGAAGATGAGAGTTCTGAATCTGTCCACGTCAGATCCTCGCTGATGTAAACACCTGGGAACTTGAGGGACATGTGCCTGAATGACTGCTCAGTGATGTCATGTCTCAGTGATGTCATGGAAAAGTGGGGGAGGGGACCAAGTACACAGCCCTGAGGAACACCAGTGAGTACTTGGTGAGAATTTAAAAACCTCTCCGTTCCATGACACTTTGAAGGTCCTTTCTGTTTCAGTCTAAATCAGTGATTCTTAATTATTTTCTGTTAAGCCCCCCTAGGAAGAAGAAAACTTTTTGCGCCCCCCCCCCCATACATGACAAAATGGGATGAAAAATTATTTTTATACCACTGTAGTTTGATTTGTCTATAAATTTGTTCTAAGTACCCCTCTTTTCTAACAATGTCTTCTTATTAACAATAAAGAAAACAAAAAAGAAAGAAATATAGATCAACTTAGAACAAAGAATAATTTTAACTTTGTTTTTTAGTTTGTAACAGAAACGAATGAAATCCTTATTTAAACGAGAAACATTTTTGAACTGACTGCATTTGATACTGAAATCAATAAATAATAATAAATTCAAATTCATCAGCAACATTAATTCAGGAGCTCAATTTATTAACACTTTAATCTACAAAACTAAAATGAATACAACATTTTGTGCTGTTTTTTTTTTTTTTTATCAAAATAAGGAAATCAGAACTAAAGTCTCCAACGCGTCCGTTCTGCAGCGCACAGCTTTTCTGCAGTAGCTTTCATAAAGCGGGATGATTTCTGCTCTACTCGTCATGTTTACGATTAAAAACTCAGGCGGTTATCAGCGTGATTGGGGTGTAATGTCTTTAAGTGACGCCTTCATTTATTTGGCTTCACGCTGTCCGCTGCCAACATTTAAAGACACAGAAGACACACCGGTCTTTCTTCGTCTCGCACCTCAGTTACAGTGAAGCCAGGTGCTACATACACTTCGACATTTAGTTTTGGTTGACTTTTGTTGCTCTCATTATCATCGTCTCTCTCCGCCTTTCTCTCCGTCATCTCTGTTAAATATTTCTCCATGTTGTATTTTGAGGGTTTGTTCAGTACACTTAATATCACTTGCTCTGTGATTTCTTGTTATGCGCCCCTCCAGGCACCGCACTGCACCCCCCCCCCAGGGGGGCGCACCCCACTATTTGAGAAGCACTGCCCTAAATGATACGGCGAGAACAAAACAGTCATGTGACCGTCGTTTCTGTCTCACCAGTTTGTCCTCTTAAAAGAAGTCCATTGAATCTCAATCTGCCTGCAGTTCTAAGACCAGCGTCACAAGGCGAGACTTTCAGAACCATCCATCCATTATCTTCAGCTTTATCCTCTATTAGGGTCGTGGGGGGGTTCCCCATGCCCATCCAGGGGAGAACGTTTCGGGCGCTGGGCAGATACACCCAGGACAGGACACCAATCTATCACTGTACACACTCACACACTATATATGGGGCAATTTGGAGAATTCAATTGACCTTGAGGCGGTGGCTTAGTGGTTTAGCAGGTTCTCCTCTCAGCACTGGCGATTCCCAGTTCGAGTCCCAATCTGGGTGGAGTTTGCATGTTCTCCCCGTGTCCGCGTGGGTTTCCTCTGGGTTCTCCAGTTTCCTCCCACAGTCCAATAAACATGGATCAAGGTGAATTGAAGTCTCCAAATTGCCCCATATAGAGTGAGTGTGTACAATGATAGATTGGCGTCCTGTCCTGGGTGTATCTGCCCTAGTAGAGGATAAAGCAGCAGATAATAGATGGATGGATCTAATGAATGAGAGGCTTAGTGGTTTAGCATGTTCTCCTCTCAGCGCTGGGGGTTCCCGGTTCGAATCCCACTCTGGGTGGAGTGTCCATGTCCTCCCCGTGTCCGCGTGGGTTTCCTCCGGGTTCTCCGGTTTCCTCCCACAGTCCAAAAGACATGGATCAAGGTGAATTGAAATCTCCAAATTGCCCTATATAGAGTGTGTGTGTGAGTGAGTGAGTGTGTGTGTCCAGCGATAGATTGCCCCCCCTGTCCCGGGTGTAACTAGCCCCCCGCCCACCCCGCGACCCTTTCATTCATTCATTCTCCCACTCCCGCTTTATCCTCCCGCTTTATCCTCTATTAGGGTCGCGGTGGGGTTCCCCATGCCCATCCAGGGGAGAACGTCTCAGGCGCTGGGCAGATACACCCAGGACAGGGCGCCAATCCATCGCTGGGCACACACACAGGCACACACTATATGGGGCAATTTTGAGAATTCAATTGACTTGATTCCATGTTATTGGACTGTGGGAGGAAACCGGAGAACCCGGAGGAAACCCACGCAGAAACGGGGAGAACATGGAAACTCCACCCAGATGGGGATTCGAACCGGGAATCTCTAGCGCTGAGAGGCGAACGTGCTAACCACTAAGCCACCGTGCCGTCCCCCCGCGACCCTAATAGAGGATAAAGCTGAGGGTAAAGGACGGATGGATTCTCAACCCGACAGAACGCCCGTCGCCCCATGAGTTGCGCGTGCACGGGGGCGTGTCCCGGTGACGTGCGGTGATGACGACACGCCGGCATTTCGGGCGGAGACGGGGGGAAGATGGCGCCGGAGCCGCCCGCACTCGCGTGTGCGAGAGTCCGGGGACGGAGATGACGCGCTCCGGCGGAGAGAGCGACCTCAGCAGCGGAGCCGCGCAGAGCCCGTAGAATAGACGGCGGAGCCGAGAGCCAGCGCCCGATGGAGGACATCAACTCGAACATCGACGCCGACCTGGAGGTGCGGAAGCTGCAGGACCTGGTGAAGAGGCTGGAGCAGCAGAACCAGCAGCTGCGCAGCCGCTCGGCCCTCATGGCCTCGGCGGGCGGCGGCGTGGCGGCCACCGCCAGGCCGCTCAGCGCCGGCTACGACTCCCCGCTGTCGCTGGGAGCGGCGCCGGGGCTGGTGGGCTTCGGCGGGGCGGGCTTCGGGGGCATGCGGGGCTTCGGAGCGCCTCCGCCGGGGAACTGTCTGAACGCCCGGCGCTCTTATCACGGCGGCTACGGCAGCGACGCGGCGCCCGCCTTCCACAGAGACTCCCTGGACTACCAGGACGCGCAGACGTCGGTCCTGGACGAAGTGGACGTCCTCGATCTGGAGGACATGGACTGTCTGAACGAGGACGAGGACAGCTGGTGAGTGCCGCGTGACGTCATGGGGACAGGTCGACAGTTAAAGGTTCTTTAAAGGAGCTCT
Organism: Corydoras sp. C115; assembly: GCA_019802505.1. Lineage (NCBI taxonomy): Eukaryota > Metazoa > Chordata > Actinopteri > Siluriformes > Callichthyidae > Corydoras > Corydoras sp. C115. Next base: position 70,338 of record JAFMOC010000772.1, on the reverse strand, counting down.
GGGGTGTCCCAGGCCGTCTTTCTGTCCTCTCATGTCCGTCCTGGGGACTGCTGTGTTGTTTTAAGGAGTGGTCCACGGTGACTAATTCACCTTTAATGAGCCGCAGCGCCACGTTAGGCCCCCGCTTTACTTTCGATTTCCCACGAAGATGTCTTCAACTTCTGTATACTTCCTTTTTCTGGAGCCCGCAGTTGCCCCCACCCTTTGGTTAAGCACAACTACACTAGGGATACACTGTGCGCTAGGGATTCACGGTTCGAGGTGGGGTTTGCATGTTCTCCCCGTGTCCGCGTGGGTTTCCTCCGGGTTCTCCGGTTTCCTCCCACAGTCCAAAAACATGGATCGAGGTCAATTGAGTGCTCCAAATTGCCCCATATAGAGTGACTATGTGTGCCCAGTGATGGATTGGTGCCCTGTCCTGGGTGTATCTGCCCCGCACCCGAAAAAGTTCTACTAGGGTCGCATGGGGAACCCCGGAAGATAATGATAGATTAGATTAGAAGGGTGGCACATTCTCCTCTCAGCACTAGGGATTCCCGGTCCGAATCCCAATCTGGGTGGAGTTTCTATGTTCTCCCTGTGTCCCCGTGGGTTTCCTCCGGGTTCTCCGGTTTCATCCCACAGTCCAAAAACATGGATCGAGGTCAATTGAGTGCTCCAAATTGCCCCATATAGAGTGACTATGTGTTCCCAGTGATAGATTGGTGCCCTGTCCTGGGTGTATCTGCCCCGCACCAGAAAATGTTCTACTAGGGTCACATGGGGAACCCCGGAACATAATGGATGAAAGGATAGATTAGTTTAGATTAGAAGGGTGGCATGTTCTTCTCTCAGCATTAGGGATTCCCGGTTCGAATCCCAATCTGGGTGGAGTTTCCATGTTCTCCCCATGTCCACAAGAACCCGGGTTTCCTCCGGGTCCTCCGGTTTCCTCCCACAGTCCAAAAACATGGATCGAGGTCAATTGAGTGCTCCAAATTGCCCCATATAGAGTGACTATGTGTGCCCAGTGATGGATTGGTGCCCTGTCCTGGGTGTATCTGCCCCACACCAGAAAAAGTTCTACTAGAGTCGCATGGGGAACCCCGGAAGATGATGGATGAAGGGATAGATTAGTTTAGATTAGAAGGGTGGCATGTTCTTCTCTCAGCATTAGGGATTCCCGGTCCGAATCCCAATCTGGGTGGAGTTTCCTCCCACAGTCCAAAAACATGGATCGAGGTCATTTGAGTGCTCCAAATTGCCCCATATAGAGTGACTATGTGTGCCCTGTGATGGATTGGTGCCCTGTCCTGGGTGTATCTGCGCCGCACCCGAAAAAGTTCTACTAGGGTCACATGGGGAACCCCGGAAGATAATGGATGAAAGGATAGATTAGTTTAGATTAGAAGGGTGGCATGTTCTCCTCTCAGCATTAGGGATTCCCGGTCCGAATCCCAATCTGGGTGGAGTTTCCATGTTCTCCCTGTGTCCCCGTGGGTTTCCTCCGGGTTCTCCGGTTTCCTCCCACAGTCCAAAATCATGGATCAAGGTCAATTGAGTTCTCCAAATTGCCCCATATAGAGTGTCTGTGTACAGTGATAGATATATAGAGTGTGTTTGTGTGTTAGCCCCATATAGAGTGTGTTTGTGTGTGAGTGAGTGTGTGTACAGTGATAAATTGGTGTCCTGTCCTGGGTGTATCTGCCCCTCGCCCAAAATGTTCTGCTAGTAGAGGATAAAGCGGAAGATAATGGATGGATAGAATAGACTAGATTCAACTTAATTGTTATAAAGTCAGAGTACAAGTACAGGACCAAGGAAATGTAGTTAGTATCTAATCAGAAATGCAATATTTTAAAATATTTATATTAAGTGCATTAAAAGACTGGTGCATTGAGAAGTGAAGTGTATAAATGTATAAACATAATATGAACATAACTGTCCATCCATCCATTATCTTCCGCTTTATTCTACTAGGGTCACGGGAGGGGGGGGGGGGTGCTTCCCATCCAGGGAGAATGTTTCAGGAGTTGGGTGCCAATCTATTGCTGGGCTCACTCACTCACACACACTTGAATTGACCTTGATCCATGTTTTTGGACTGTGGGAAACCGGAGAACCCGGAGGAAACCCACGCGGACACAGGGAGGGCATGGAGACACCACCTAGATTGGGATTCGAACCTGGATCCTCAGTGCTGAGAGGAGACCATGCCAACAGGTTCATCTAAGTAACATTTAAAAGAAAATGTTCGAAAGAAGGTGGCACGGTGGCTTAGTGGTTTAGCATGTTTTCCTCTCAGCGCTAGGGATTCCCGGTTCGAATCCCAATCTGGGTGGAGTTTCCATGTTCTCCCCGTGTCCGCGTGGGTTTCCTCCGGGTTCTCCGGTTTCCTCCCACGGTCCAAAAACATGGTTCATGTCAATTGAGTTCTCCAAATTGCCCCATATTGTGCGAGTGTGTGTACAGTGATGGATTGGCGCCCTGTCCTGGGTGTATCTGCCCAGCGACCCAAACGTTCTCCCCTGGATGGGCATGAGGAACACAACCATAATAAAGTATGAAGCGGAAGATAATGGATGAATGAATGTTTGAAAGAAACAACAGAATGAGTTGAACATGGTAACAGCGGTTGTTGTGGGTGTCAGGTTTGTGGCTGTGAGACGGGACGGTTGGATTGTTTCTGCTGATCAGCTTGTTTTTTTTTTCCCTTAAAACACGACAAATTACATCTGTGACGAACGGCACGTTTAACGTTGTTTAAAATACCATTATGAAATATCATGTTAGTAAACAGACAGCTACCGAATGAAATCCAAAACTGTGTTATGCCCCGGAAATCACCCATTCATCCATTATCTTGCTCTTTTTTTTTTTGGGGGGGGGGGGTGTTCTCCCCTGGTCACGTGGCTTTTCTCCGGGTTCTCCGGTTTCCTCCAACAGTCCAAAAACATGGATCAAGGTGAATTGAATTCTCCAAATTGCCCCATATAGAGTGTGAGTGAGTGTGTACAGTGATAGATTGGTGTCCTGTCCTGGGTGTATCTGCCCAGTGCCCCAAACGTTCTCCCCTGGATGGGCATGGGGAACCCCCCCACCCTAACCCCCGTGACCCTAGTAGAGGATAAAGCAGAAGATAATGGATGGATGGATGAATGCTTTATGATCCCAAAGGAAATTTAGGGCAACCAGCAGCTGTATAATCCATCCATTATCTTCCACTTTATCCTCTACTAGGGTCGTGGGGGGGCGGTGTCACGTTTCGGGCGCTGGGCAGATACACCCAGGACAGGACACCAATCTATCACTGTTCACACACACACACACACACACACACACACACACACTATATGGGGCAATTTGGAGAACTCAATTGACCTTGATCCATGTTTTTGGACTGTGGGAGGAAACCGGAGAACCCGGAGGAAACCCACACGAACACTGGGAGAACATGGAAACTCCACCCAGATGGGGATTCAAACCTGGAATCCCTAGTGCTGAGAGGAGAACATGCTAAACCACTAAGCCACCGTGCCGCCCGTATATAAGAAGTAAATATACAGAATGTAAGATTAAAATAAATAAAAGAAAACATTTTACGCCCCCCCCCCACACTCACGCACACTCCCCCCCCCCCCCCCCCCCCCCCGCACATGACATAATGGGATAAAGTATTTTTACACGCCCACTGTAGTATGATTTGTCTATAAATTTGTTCTTTTATAACAATGTCTCCTTATTAACAATAAAGAAAATAAAAAAGAAAGAAATAGAGATCAACTTACAACAATCATTTTATTAACTTTGTTTTTTAGTTTATAACAGAAACAAATAAAATCCTTATTTAAACGAGAAACATTTTTGAACTGACTGGCATTTGATACTGAAAAATGAAATGAAATAAAATCAATAAATAATAATAAATTCATCAGCAACATTAATTCAGGAGCTCAATTTATTAACACTTTAATCTACAAAACTAAAATGAATACAACAATTTGTGCTGTTTTTTTTTATTTATTTTTTTTTTTTTTAGGAAGTCAGAACTGATGTCTCGAACTCGTCCGTTTTGCAGCACAGCTTTTCTGCCGTAGTTTTCATAAAGCGGGATGATTGCTGCTCTACTCGTCATGTTTACGATTAAAAACTCAGGTGGTTATCAGCGTGATTGGGGTGTAATGTCTTTAAGTGACGCCTTCATTTATTTGGCTTCACGCTGTCCGCTGCCAACATTTAAAGACACAGAAGACACACCGGTCTTTCTTCGTCTCGCACCTCAGTTACAGTGAAGCCAGGCGCTACATACACTTCGACATTTAGTTTTCGGTTGACTTTTGTTGCTCTCATTATCTTCGTCTCTCCTCCGCCTTTCTCTCCGTCATCTCTGTTAAATATTTCTCCATGTTGTCTCTTGAGGGTTTGTTCAGTACACTTAATATCACTTGCTCTGTGATGTCTTGTTATGCGACCCCTGTTATTAGACCTTTATTTAACCAGGCAAATCATTAAGAACCAATTCTTATTTACAATGACAGCCTGACAAAAAAAAACATACAGCACACAAACAACACTATATGACAACAAAAACAATAGCATTATAAAGTGTCTAAATCACTGCAGTTACAACATTCATTCTCTATTTGAGAAGTATGGATTTAAAGCAAAAATATTCAGCGGTATTCTTTACAAAGCCTTAATAAAACCAATATTTTCAGAGTTTAAAATGACAAAATATATATATTTTTATTATTTGGCCAAGAAATACATCTATATATATATATATATATATATATATATATATATATATATATATATATATATATATATATATATTCTATTAAATACCTTAATCTTAAATTCTTTCCACTTTTTAAAAGTTTGGCCTGTCCAATCAGGTGGAGGGTGGAAGCCATAATCTACTAAACACAGGACACAGATCTATTATTATACTCCCTTTAGTCAGATGATGAGGGCAGGGCAACTGCTCCACACACACTGACTCCATACACACTGACTGGACAAACAGGTGTGTCCCACAATAAAGGGCAGGGATAGGTCAGACACATGGCCGACCAAGTGCGGTCATAAAACAATCTTCTGGAAAACATTCTTTACATACGAACCCTGAAATTGTGCTCTCAGGCCGTTTGTGTGCAGTGTTTTCATTGCCCCCCCCCACACCCCATGCTGGAAAATGAATGTATTCCGCCCTGAACCAAACCTTTTCTGGATTACGCAAAAGGAAAGTATTCGCAGCAGCTGCGGTCGGGTCGGAAAAGAATTCCGCACCGAGACGAGTGATTTAAACCCCGTCTGTCGGATTCACTTCGGTTCTGAAGGTGAAACGTGCCGTGTTTAAGGGACGGTAATCTCACCGGACGTCCAACTTATCTCCTCAGTTTGTCACCACTGGAGGACCAAAGCGTTAAAGGCTAAGGAAATCGGTGCTGAACTTGAGATCTTCATTCATTCATCCGTTATCTCCCGCTTTATCCTCTATTAGGGTCGTGGGAGGGGTTCCCCATGCCCATCCAGGGGAGAACGTCTCGGGCGCTGGGCAGATACACCCAGGACAGGGCGCCAATCTATCACTGGGCACACACTCAGATACACACACTCTATATGGGGCAATTTGGAGAATTCAATTGACCTTGATCCATGTTTTTGGACTGTGGGAGGAAACCGGAGAACCCGGAGGAAACCCATGCGGACATGGGGAGAACATGGAAACTCAGATGAGTATTCAGCTTTATACTATATTAGGGTCACGGGGGAGGGGGGGGATCCTCATGTCCATCTGAGAGAACGTCTCGGGCGCTGGGCAGATACAACCAGGACAGGACGCCAATCTATCACTGTACACACACTCACACACACACACACACACTCTATATGGGGCAATTTGGAGAACTCAATTGACCTTGATACATGTTTTTGGACTGTGGAAGTAAACCGGAGAACCCGGAGGAAACCCACGCGGACATGGGGAGAACATGGAAACTCCACCGAGATTAGGATTCGAACCGGGAATCCCTAGCGCTGAGAGGAGAACGTGCTAAACCACTAAACCTTCCCGGTGTTGTGAAAACTAATTAAGAATAAAATTAAGAATAATTACATGACGCTGCGCCGCCTCAGCATTTCTGATAACGTTAAGGTAAATAAAGATGCCCAATAAATCATTGTTTAGTTGAATTATATTCTATAAGACGCTTCATTTACTGAAACGGTGTCTTAGTGGTTTAGCATGTTCTCCTCTCAGCACTAGGGATTCCCAGTTCGAATCCCCATCTCGGTGGAGTTTGCATGTTCTCCCCGTGTCCATGTGGGTTTCCTCCGGGTTCTCCGGTTTCCTCCCACAGTCCAAAAACATGGATCAAGGTGAATTGAATTCTCCAAATTGCCCCATATTGAGTGTGTGTGTAAAGTGATAGATTGCCCCCTCTGTCCTGGGTGTATCTGCCCAGCGCCCGAAACGTTCTCCCCTGGATGGGCATGGAGAACCCCTCTGCAACCCTAATAGAGGATGAAGTGGAAGATGATGGATGGACCAGTGATGCCCAAATAAAAATTTTTGCCTGAGAAATGAGGAAAAAATAAAATCAATTAAAAATATTTATTAAACATTAAGCGTTTTAAAATCACAGTATGACTTCCAATAAATTCATTCATTCATCCATTATCTTCTGCTTTATTCTATATTAGGGTCGCGGTGGGGTTCCCCATGCCCGTCCAGGGGAGAACGTTTCGGGCGCTGGGCAGATACACCCAGGTCAGGACACCAATCTATCACTGTACACACACTCACTCACACACACTCTATATGGGGCAATTTGGAGAATTCAATTGACATTGATCCACGTTTTTGGAAACCGGAGAACCCAGAGTAAACCCACGCGGACACGGGGAGAACATGGAAACTTCACCCAGATGAGGATTCAAACCGGGAATCCCTAGTGCTGAGAGGAGAATATGCTAAACCACTAAGCCACCGTTCTGAAAATTAAAAAAAAAATTTTTTTAAATATTTAAAAACAAAAATTATTTGTCTAAAAATGATCAATAAAAGACTTTTGTTGGAATAGTTTTGGTTCCTGAATACTTGCTGCATCCCGTCACCGTTCTCATTCTTACCTTCACCTTTAAAACGTCTGTAATTCTGCTAACGGGATTAACGCAGACTGATTATCGGAGTTAATTACAGCCGTCTGACTTATTTTAAAAACGTTTCAGCAGCTGAGCAGCTATAAAAACACTCAAAAGAACCAACAATCCTGCCAAAGTCTAAATCACCAACAGAACCTGTCCTCGGTCTGTAGCTGAGTCAGCGTCTGCTTTAACAGCAGAGTGGGGGTGCCCTTTAGGGTGCAGCGTGAATCACCTTTAATGAAATTGGGTTGAGCTTTCTATAAAAACTTTAATCCCTATTTACATGAGGTCAGCAGAATGCCCTTCAGCCCTCTGTCTCCTTCTGTGTGTCTCTCACTGTGTGTGTGTGTGTGTGTCTCTCACTCTGTGTGTGTGTGTGTGTGTGTGTGTGTGTCTCTCACTCTGTGTGTGTGTGTGTGTGTGTGTGTGTGTGTGTGTGTCTCTCACTGTGTGTGTGTGTGTGTGTGTCTCTCACTCTGTGTGTGTGTGTGTGTCTCTCACTCTGTGTGTGTGTGTGTGTCTCTCACTCTGTGTGTGTGTGTGTGTGTCTCTCACTCTGTGTGTGTGTGTGTGTCTCTCACTCTGTGTGTGTGTGTGTGTGTGTCTCACTCTCTGTGTGTGTGTGTGTGTGTGTGTGTCTCTCACTCTGTGTGTGTGTGTGTGTCTCTCACTCTGTGTGTGTGTGTGTGTCTCTCACTCTGTGTGTG
>JAFMOC010000772.1:0-60000 GCA_019802505.1 Corydoras sp. C115 | reverse complement strand
CTCTCACTCTGTGTGTGTGTGTGTGTGTGTGTCTCACTCTGTGTGTGTGTGTGTGTGTCTCTCACTCTGTGTGTGTGTGTGTGTCTCTCACTCTGTGTGTGTGTGTGTGTGTGTCTCACTCTGTGTGTGTGTGTGTGTGTGTCTCACTCTGTGTGTGTGTGTGTGTGTGTGTGTGTGTGTGTCTCACTCTGTGTGTGTGTGTGTGTGTGTCTCACTCTGTGTGTGTGTGTGTGTGTGTCTCACTCTGTGTGTGTGTGTGTCTCACTCTGTGTGTGTGTGTGTGTGTGTCTCACTCTGTGTGTGTGTGTGTGTCTCACTCTGTGTGTGTGTCTCACTCTGTGTGTGTGTGTGTGTGTGTGTGTGTGTGTCTCTCACTCTGTGTGTGTGTGTGTGTGTCTCTCACTGTGTGTGTGTGTGTGTCTCTCACTGTGTGTGTGTGTGTGTCTCTCTCACTGTGTGTGTGTGTGTCTCTCTCACTGTGTGTGTGTGTGTCTCTCTCACTGTGTGTGTGTGTGTCTCTCTCACTCTGTGTGTGTGTCTCTCACTCTGTGTGTGTGTGTGTCTCTCTCTCTCTCTCTCTCACTCTGTGTGTGTGTGTGTCTCTCTCTCTCTCTCTCTCTTACTCTGTGTGTGTGTGTGTGTGTGTGTGTGTGTGTGTGTGTGTGTGTCTCTCTCTCACTCTGTCTGTGTGTGTGTGTGTGTGTCTCACTCTGTGTGTGTGTGTGTGTGTGTGTGTGTGTGTGTGTCTCTCTCTCTCTCTCTCTCTGTGTGTGTGTGTCCGTCTGTCTCTCACTCTGTGTGTGTGTGTCTCTGTCTGTCTCTCTCTCTGTGTGTGTGTCTCTGTCTGTCTCTCACTCCGTGTCTGTCTGTCTCACTGAAGAGGAGGATTAGTGTCTCTGTTGAGTCATGCTGCAATCCCAAAATATCACCACAGAGAATTACAGACGCTGAAATAAGCTTTCCTTTTCTTTAGAGAGAGTTTGATCCCAAATTAAAGGTGAAATGCTGAAATGAGTTAATGTTCTCTAAAATTAAATTTACAACCTTTAAAAACAGATGTACAACACGCTGCTGAACCATGAGTCGACAAAATAAACGCAGTACAGACTCGTTTACTGACCGATACGCACAAACTATTCTTATTTAATTAATTTTTTTGTGAAGAATTAGGTCTTAATTAATTAATTAATTAATTTGTGTCTAACTAAATGACAGCAAACTTCTAAGTTTTTGTGGTATGTTTTATTCTCACATCATTAAGGTCATTGTCCTGGCGTCGAGTCCACAGGTCCTCTCTGTGTTTACAAGTTCAAGTTATTTATTTATGTCGCGCTTTTTACAACAGTACATTGTCACAAAGCAGCTTTACAGAATGAAAAGCCTTTAAACCCCCAAAGAGCAAGCCGAAGCGACAGTGGCAAGACAAAACTCCCTGTTATGTTGTTGTTCAAGGAAGAAACCTTGTGAGGACCAAGACTCAGTGGGGGACTCATCCTCCTTGAGCGGCCAGGCAGCAACAACAATGTAGGACAGCTATGTACAGATATTAAACAAATGGAAAAACTAACAACTGGAAAACTATGTGAGTCCATTAGGGGGCGTCCTGCAGAACCGCCTTGTCAGGTTCCATACAGCCATGGATGAGCCATGGTTTACATCATGTTTAGGTTAAACTTTAAAGACGTCTTTTAAATTGTGAAAGACAAACACAAGTAAAGTTCAGTGAGTGCAAAAGTTTATGAACCTTTAAGATCAGCGCCTCATTTAAAAGGAAAAATCTGAGTGTTTTTAATCAATGGGACGGCAACCGAGGACCACAAAGGATGTTCTAAAACCAGCGGAACCAAAGAGCTTGGATTCGTCCATCCTCAGACAGACGGACGGAGTTCAAATGGAATTTTAAGGTCATGATTAGTTTTCTGGCTGAGTGTCTATGCATTCTCCAAATAATTCTGTTTTCGGTTTATCACAACATGCGATGACCGCAGTCAGACAAACGGTAGAAATATTACCCGAGACTGTGGCATTGTTGAGGTTGTGGCGTTGTTGAAACTTAGGCGTTGTTAAGGTGGTGGCTGTGGCGATAATTGTGGCTGTGGCGTTGTTAAGGTGGTGGTTGTGGCGATAATTAAGGCTGTGGCTGTGGCGTTGTTGAGGCTGTGGCGTTGTTAAGGTGGTGGCTGTGGCGTTGTTGAGGCTGTGGCGTTGTTGAGACTTCGGCGTTGTTAAGGTGGTGGCTGTGGCGATAATTGTGGCTGTGGCGTTGTTGAGGCTGTGGCGTTGTTGAGACTTCGGCGTTGTTAAGGTGGTGGCTGTGGCGATAATTAAGGCTGAGGCTGTGGTGTTGTTGAGGCGGTGGCGTTGTTGAGACTTCGGCGTTGTTAAGGTGGTGGCTGTGGCGATATTAAGGCTGTGACTGTGGCGTTGTTGAGGCTGTGGTGTTGTTGAGGCGGTGGCGTTGTTAAGGCAGTGGCTGTGGCGTTGTTGAGGCTGTGACGTGGTTGTGTCCGTTGTTGAGGCTGTGGTGTTGTTGAGGCGGTGACGTTGTTGAGACTTAGGCATTGTTAAGGTGGTGGCTGTGGCGATAATTAAGGCTGTGGCTGTGGCATTGTTGAGGCTGTGGTATTGTTAAGGCGGTGGCGTTGTTAAGGCAGTGGCTGTGGCGTTGTTGAGGCTGTGACGTGGTTGTGTCCGTTGTTAAGGCTGTGGTGCTGTTAAGGCGGTGGCTGTGGCGTGGTTAAGGTGATGGCTGTGGCGTTGTTAGGGCTGTGGCGTTAAGGCGGTGGCTGTGGTGTTAAGGTGATGGCTGTGGCGTTGTTAAGGCGGTGGCTGTGGCGTTGTTAGGGCTGTGGCGTTGTTAAGGCGGTGGCTGTGGCGTTGTTAGGGCTGTGGCGTTAAGGCGGTGGCTGTGGCGTTGTTAGGGCTGTGGCGTTAAGGCGGTGGCTGTGGCGTTGTTAGGGCTGTGGCGTTAAGGCGGTGGCTGTGGCGTTGTTAGGGCTGTGGCGTTAAGGCGGTGGCTGTGGCGTTGTTAGGGCTGTGGCGTTAAGGCGGTGTCTGTGGCGTTGTTAGGGCTGTGGCGTTAAGGGTGGGGCTGTGCGTTAAGGCGGGCATTAAGGCTGTGGCGTTGTTAGGGCTGTGGCGTTAAGGCGGTGGCTGTGGCGTTGTTAGGGCTGTGGCGTTAAGGCGGTGGCTGTGGCGTTGTTAGGGCTGTGGCGTTAAGGCGGTGGCTGTGGCGTTGTTAGGGCTGTGGCGTTAAGGCGGTGGCTGTGGCGTTGTTAGGGCTGTGGCGTTAAGGCGGTGGCTGTGGCGTTGTTAGGGCTGTGGCGTTAAGGCGGTGGCGTGTGGCGTGGCTGTGGCGTGTTAGGGCTGTGGCGTTAAGGCGGGCTGTGGCTGTGGCATTGTTAGGGCTGTGGCGTTAAGGCGGTGGCTGTGGCGTTAAGGCGGTGGCTGTGGCGTTGTTAGGGCTGTGGCGTTAAGGCGGTGGCTGTGGCGTTGTTAGGGCTGTGGCGTTAAGGCGGTGGCTGTGGCGTTGTTAGGGCTGTGGCGTTAAGGCGGTGGCTGTGGCGTTGTTAGGGCTGTGGCGTTGTTAAGGCGGTGGCTGTGGCGTTGTTAGGGCTGTGGCGTTGTTAAGGCGGTGGCTGTGGCGTTGTTAGGGCTGTGGCGTTAAGGCGGTGGCTGTGGCGTTGTTAAGGCGGTGGCTGTGGCGTTGTTAGGGCTGTGGCGTTAAGGCGGTGGCTGTGGCGTTGTTAGGGCTGTGGCGTTAAGGCGGTGGCTGTGGCGTTGTTAGGGCTGTGGCGTTAAGGCGGTGGCTGTGGCGTTGTTAGGGCTGTGGCGTTAAGGCGGTGTGTGGCGTTGTTAAGGCGATGTGGCGTTGTTAAGGCGGTGGCTGTGGCGTTGTTAGGGCTGTGGCGTTAAGGCGTGTGGCTGTGGCGTTGTTAGGGCTGTGGCGTTGTTAGGGCTGTGGCGTAAGGCGATGGCTGTGGCGTTGTTAGGGCTGTGGCGTTAAGGCGGCTGGCTGTGGCGTTGTTAGGGCTGTGGCGTTGTTAGGCGGTGGCTGGCTGGGCGTTGTTAGGGCTGTGGCGTTAAGGCGGTGGCTGTGGCGTTGTTAGGGCTGTGGCGTTAAGGCGGTGGCTGTGGCGTTGTTAGGGCTGTGGCGTTAAGGCGGTGGCTGTGGCGTTGTTAGGGCTGTGGCGTTAAGGCGGTGGCTGTGGCGTTGTTAGGGCGTGGCGTTGGCTGGCTGTGGCGTTGTAGGGCTGTGGCGTTAAGGCGATGGCTGTGGCGTTGTTAGGGCTGTGGCGTTAAGGCGGTGGCTGTGGCGTTGTTAGGGCTGTGGCGTTAAGGCGGTGGCTGTGGCGTTGTTAGGGCTGTGGCGTTAAGGCGGTGGCTGTGGCGTTGTTAGGGCTGTGGCGTTAAGGCGGCTGGGCGTTGTTGTGGCTGTTGCGTTAAGGCGGTGGCTGTGGCGTGTGGCGTGTGCGTTAAGGCGGTGGCTGTGGCGTTTAGGCTGTGGCGTGGCGTTGTTAGGGCTGTGGCGTTAAGGCGGTGGCTGTGGCGTTGTTAGGGCTGTGGCGTTAAGGCGGTGGCTGTGGCATTGTTAGGGCTGTGGCGTTAAGGCGGTGGCTGTGGCGTTGTTAGGGCTGTGGCGTTAAGGCGGTGGCTGTGGCGTTAAGGCGGTGGCTGTGGCGTTAAGGCGGTGGCTGTGGCGTTGTTAGGGCTGTGGCGTTAAGGCGGTGGCTGTGGCGTTGTTAGGGCTGTGGCGTTAAGGCGGTGGCTGTGGCGTTGTTAGGGCTGTGGCGTTAAGGCGATGGCTGTGGCGTTGTTAGGGCTGTGGCGTTAAGGCGATGGCTGTGGCGTTGTTAAGGCGATGGCTGTGGCGTTGTTAAGGCGGTGGCTGTGGCGTTAAGGTGATAGCTGTGGCGTTGTTAGGGCTGTGGCTGTGGTGTTAGGGCTGTGGCGTTAAGGCGGTGGCTGTGGCGTTGTTAAGGTGATGGCTGTGGCGTTGTTAGGGCTGTGGCGTTAAGGCGGTGGCTGTGGTGTTGTTAGGCTTGGCTGTGTTAAGGCTGTGGCTGTGGCGTTAAGGCGGTGGCTTGTGGGCTGTGGCGTTAGGGCTGTGGGGCGTTAAGGCGATGGCTGTGTGCGTTGTGGCGTTAGGGCTGTGGCGTTAAGGCGATGGCTGTTGGGCGGTGGCGTTGCTAGGGCTGTGGCGTTAAGGCGGTGGCTGTGGCGTTGTTAGGGCTGTGGCGTTAAGGGTGGCTGTGGCTGTTAGGGCTGTGGCGTTGTTAAGGCGGTGGCTGTTGGGGCTGTGGCGTTAAGGCGGATGGCTGTGGCGTTGTTAGGGCTGTGTTAGGGCTGTGGCTGTGGTGTTTAAGGGCTGTGGCGTTGTTAGGCGGTGGCTGTGGCGTTGTTAGGGCTGTGTTAAGGCGGTGGCTGTGGCGTTGTTAGGGCTGTGGCGTTAAGGCGGTGCTGTGGCATTGTTAGGGCTGTGGCGTTAAGGCGGTGGCTGTGGCGTTGTTAGGGCTGTGGCGTTAAGGCGGGCTGGCGTTAAGGCGGTGGCTGTGGCGTTGTTAGGGCTGTGGCGTTAAGGCGGTGGCTGTGGCGTTAGGGCTGTGGCGTTAGGCGGTGGCTGTGGCGTGTTAGGCGTGGCGTTAAGGCGGTGGCTGTGGCGTTATGGCTGTGGCGTTAGGGCTGGCTGTGGCGTTTGTTAGGGCTGTGGCGTTAAGGCGGTGGCTGTGGCGTGTTAAGGCGATGGCTGTGGCGTTGTTAGTGTGCGTTAAGGCGGTGGGCGTGGGGCGTGGCGTTAGGCGGTGGCTGGCGTTGTTAAGGCGTGTGGCTGGCTGTGGCGTTGTGGCGAGGCTGTGGCGTTAAGGCGATGGCTGTGGCGTTGTTAGGGCTGTGGCGTTAAGGCGGTGGCTGTGGCGTGTGGCGTTAAGGCGGTGGCTGTGGCGTTGTTAGGGCTGTGGCGTTAAGGCGGTGGCTGTGGCGTTAAGGTGATGGCTGTGGCGTTAAGGTGATGGCTGTGGTGTTAGGGCTGTGGCGTTAAGGCAGTGGCTGTGGCGTTGCTGAGGCTGTGGCGTTAAGGCGGTGGCTGTGGCGTTGCTGAGGCTGTGGCGTTAAGGCGGTGGCTGTGGCGTTGCTGAGGCTGTGGCGTTAAGGCGGTGGCTGTGGCGTTGCTGTGGCTGTGGCGTTAAGGCGATGGCTGTGGCGTTGCTGTGGCTGTGGCGTTGCTGTGGCTGTGGCGTTGCTGTGGCTGTGGCGTTAAGGCGGTGGCTGTGGCGTTAAGGTGATGGCTGTGGCGTTAAGGCGATGGCTGTGGCATTGCTGTGGCTGTGGCGTTAAGGCGATGGCTGTGGCGTTGCTGTGGCTGTGGCGTTGCTGTGGCTGTGGCGTTAAGGCGGTGGCTGTGGCGTTGCTGAGGCTGTGGCGTTAAGGCGATGGCTGTGGCGTTGCTGTGGCTGTGGCGTTGCTGTGGCTGTGGCGTTAAGGCGGTGGCTGTGGCGTTGCTGAGGCTGTGGCGTTAAGGCGATGGCTGTGGCGTTGCTGTGGCTGTGGCGTTAAGGCGATGGCTGTGGCATTGCTGTGGCTGTGGCGTTAAGGCGATGGCTGTGGCGTTGCTGTGGCTGTGGCGTTGCTGTGGCGTTAAGGCGGTGGCTGTGGCGTTAAGGTGATGGCTGTGGCGTTAAGGCAGTGGCTGTGGCGTTGTTAAGGCGGTGGTGATGTTACACTATGTACTACGGCCCTTAACCCCACTTGCTCCATGGGTGCCATGTACAGAGCCGCCCACCACTCTGGGAACGTGTGTGTGTGGTTGTGTGTGTGTCAGATGGGTTAAAGGTGGAGGACACACTCCTCTTTGTGTAAGTGAAGTACACACTAACTCTAATGTTGTTGTTGTTGTTGTTGCAGGTTGTATGAAGCGAAGCTGAACAGTCCTCTGCAGAAAGCTCTCAGTCCCATCGTGTGGTGCAGACAGGCGCTGGACAACCCAAGTCCGGACATGGAGTCGGCTAAACGCTCGCTCCTGCACAGACTGGACCTCACCATGTCGGGTACCACAGGCTCCACCTTCAGCTTTTCTACCGCGGCTTATTTTCATTCTTTAATTTTTTCCACGGCTTAGTGGTTTAGCATGTTCTCCTCTCAGCACTAGGGATTCCCGGTTCAAATCCCCATCTGGGTGGAGTTTCCATGTTCTCCCCGTGTCCGCGTGGGTTTCCTCCGGGTTCTCCGGTTTCCTCCCACAGTCCAAAAACATGGATCAAGTCAATTGAATTCTCAAAATTGCCCCATATAGAGTGTGTCTGTGAGTGTGTGCCCAGCGACGGATTGGCGTCCTGTCCTGGGTCTATCTGCCCAGCGCCCGAGACGTTCTCCCCTGGATGGGCATGGGGAACCCCACCGCGACCCTAATAGAGGATAAAGCGGGAGATGATGAATGAATGAATGAATTAATTTTTTCCACGCTGTTCCTGAGTGGACCCTCCTCTCCAGACTCCTGATCGTTCTGATATTAGTATCATATCAGAGAGCTGTTGTGATTAATCGTCAGTGCTTCTTAACCGAATTAAACCTCACATTTAGCTTTGGGTGGCACAGTGGCTTAGTGGTTGGCATGTTCTCCTCCCAGCACTAGGGATTCCTGGTTCGAATCCCAATCTGGTTGGGATTTCCATGTTCTCCCCATGTCCGCGTGGGTTTCCTCCGGGTTCTCCGGTTTCCTCCCACAGTCCAAAAAAACATGGATCAAGTCAATTGAGTTCTCCAAATTGCCCCATAAAGAGTGTGTGTGTGTGAGTGTGTGTACAGTGATAGATTGGTGTCCTGTCCTGTCCTGTCCTCTGCCCAGTGCCCGAAACGTTCTCCCCTGGATGGGTATGGGGAACCCCCCCTCCCCCCTCCCCTAGTAGACAAAATCAACCCGATTATTATTCTAATATTTGAAAGACCTGAAAATTCTGTTCATCTTTAGCTGGTTGTGGAATCAGCTGCTGTTTAAATTACACACACCAGAGTTAAACAGGAAACCTGTTACCATGGACAACCATACACACACACACACACACACATACACACACACAACACACACAGGGTGCGGACACTAAGATCTTTTAATACACAGCGTGATGAGAATAAAAGATTTCACCCTGCTGAATCAAAACTGAACATTCAGTCATTTTTTCCCCTAATCTGTCTCACACACACACACACACACACACACACACACACACAGAAAGACACACAGAAACCCTCAGACATGGAAACAGACACACACACACACACACACACACACATTGAAACACACAGACACACACAGAAAGCCTCAGACATGCACACAGAGACACACACATACAGAAACCCTTAAACACACACACACACAAACATAGAAACAAACCGACACATGCACACACAGAGACACAGACACACAAACATAGAAACAAACAGACACATGCGCACACACACACACACAGAAATACACATACACACACACATAGAAACAATCAGACACATGCACACACATAGAAATACACACACATAGAAACACACAGACACACACAGCTGAGAGTTGTGACTCTCTTTTATACATGTTTTTGCACTGTGGGGTGGAGCTTTTGCAGAATGTCTACACACAGTGTGAGTGTTCTTGTGTGTGTGTGTGTCTCTACTTGCAGCTTCTCGTCTTCCTCTGAACTACACGCAGAACCGTTCTGCAATCCACCTCTGAGTTCATAAACTGAAATATCGTCTGTTCCTTTTAAACAGTGTTGCTTTACTCTCAAGAAAGCTTTACTAGAGGAGAACATGCAAACCACCCAGACTGGGATCCGAACCTGCCTCCTCAGCGCTGATGCCGCCGTGCCGCCAAGAGGCTGATTTATTGTTTTTAATGTATTTATTTTTTCTGCCTCTTGGGGCGGATTTTTTGTTTTAGTTTTTGGTTTCCGTTAGGGGTGCTGAAAAAAAACGGAAAATCGCGATTCGTAGTCGAGGTGATTCTGAATCGATTCAAAATGCCCAAGAATCGATTTTTAAAAAATGTTTTTAAGTTTTATTTTTTTGGCGCCACCTCCCGAGCGAACTGCATATCGCATGACTGATGCACGCTGTACAGCACGCTCGTTAATCAGCTGCCTTTGTAGTTCATTAGCATGGAGCGGGATTCGACCCCCCCCCCCTGCCCCCGGTCGGCGTTGCAAGCCGCTGTTTGGGTTTTAAAACCAGAGAGAGAGAGCTCGACATGAGAGCAACTGTTTACAACGAGTGTAACATAAAATCGAGGTTCTTTGTAAATACGACGAATGCGCGAGCCCGTTTGGCGTGACATCACCCCGAGATAAAAGACGTTTAAAATATATTTAATATTTAAGGTTAAGTTTTGAAAATGTAGAATGTTGGCGCAATAAAGTTAAAAAGACTGAGGTATGGATTTTATTTTTAAGGTTAAGTTTTAAAGATGTGCAGAATCTAAATGCCCTCTGACTGTAAAGTCTGTATTTTAGTTTGGTGAATGCACCATGGGAAACTTTTATATTAATATATTTAGAATTATTTGTTGATTGATGGATGTTTTTTATGTAAGAAAAAGCCAGGCAGCTCAGCGAACCAAACACTGCTCATTTTATTTTTATACTATTTTTATATAAATATAAAATATAAATATAAAAGATTTGATACAGGACGGAACCTGAAAGTATTGTTTTAAATAAATGTTCTATTTGTTTACATCGTCCTTTCATCTCGTCAATCACATCATTTAAACTAAATTTAAAGAGCATTTGAACTGAAAAAAATCGATTCTGAATCAAATCGTGAGCTAAAAAAAATCGGAATCGAATCGAATCGCCCGACCCTGAGAGATTCGCACCACTAGTGCGACTTATCCGTCTGTAAGTGCTGATTATTCATTCATTCATTCATTCATTATCTTCCACTTTATCCTCTATTAGTGTCACGGAGGGGTTCCCCATGCCCATCCAGGGGAGAACGTTTCGGGCGCTGGGCGGCAGATACACCCAGGACAGGACACCAATCGATCACTGTACACACACTCACTCACACAAACACACTCTATATGGGGCAATTTGGAGAACTCAATTGACTTGATCCATGTTTTTGGACTGTGGGAGGAAACCGGAGAACCCGGAGGAAGCCCACTCGGACACAGGGAGAACATGCAAACTCCACCCAGATTGGGATTCGAACCTGGAATCCCTAGCGCTGAGAGGAGAACATGCTCAACCACTAAGCCACCATGCCAAGTGCTGATTAATCGTTTTTAATTTATTTATTTATTCTGCCACTAGGGGCGGATTTTTTTTTATTATTTGGGTTCCCGTGGTATCCGTCTGTTAGTGCTGATTAATTGTTTGTGGTCATGTGACCATAAAGAGTCTGAAGCCTTAATTATTAAACGATCAGGACTGGAAATGAGAGGAAGACCAAACAGAATGGAGGTTTCAGGAAGGGATGAGGATGAAGGTCAGGGGAAATGAGCTGTAATGGATTTTTAGATGTCCGGCTCTGAACACACACACACACACACACACACACACACACACACACACACACACACACACAGGATGGATGTAAGTGATCATGTAAGCATGTCCACAGAGATCTTCTTTCATTAGACTTTCAAAGCTCATGAGGATGAAGACGGACTGCTGCTCTCAATACGAGCCTCGTCCTCGTGTAGGATGTTCAGATGTCCAGTCACACGATTTTGTTACTTTTCACACGTTCCGCAAATTGAGACGTTGTCCCGCATCATTATTGAAAGTCAGACTGCAGTTTTGAAAAGCGTTTTTTATAATAAGTAAGATTTGATACAGGACGGAACCTTAAAGCATTCATTCATTCATTATCTCCCTCTTTATCCTCTATTAGGTTCGTGGGGGGAGGGTTCCCCATGCCCATCCAAGGGAGAACGTTTCGGGCGCTCGGCAGATACACCCAGGACAAGACGCCAATCTATTGCTGGGCACACACTCACTCACACACACTCTGTATGGGGCAATTTGGAGAACTCAATTGACCTTGATCCATGTTTTTGGACTTGAACCGGAGAACCCGGAGGAAACCCACGCAGACACGGGGAGAACATGGAAACTCATCTCGTCAATCACATCATTTAAACTAAATTTAAAGAGCATTTGAACTGAAAAATCGATTCTAAATTGAATCGTGAGCTCAAAAATTGGAATCGAATCGCCAGACACTGAGAGATTCGCATCCCAATTGGTGTCCTACACAAACACAGTCTTTGTCCCACAAAGTCTTTGAATTGGAATTCGGTCACCCTAACCTCATGGCGTTTATTCGGTTCTGTTGGAGAACGTGTACCTTCCTCCGTCAGCAGCAGCAGCGTCTCAGAGCCGGAGCCTCCACACTGGACAGAGTAAGATCATGAGGACGCTCTGATGTGGAATGAAAGGCTGTATTGAGACAAATCCAAGTGGCATTGTCCTTGGAGTCAATGGTCTGTATTGTTAACACTCCCCGCAGTCCGTAAATAGAGTTCTCTCTGTGTATTATGATCTAGAATGGAGAACTTACATCACACTGATGAGGTGCACCATCAGAGCAACTCGGACTGGAAGAAAAACCAATCGGATTATGTATAATGATATCGCGAGGAGGGTGGAGGGTGGGCGTGGTAGCTCAGTGGTCAGGGTGTTGGGTTATCAATCTGAAGGTTGTGGGTTCAAATCCCAGCTCCAATGAAGTTACCAGTGTGGGTCCTTGAGCAAGATCCTTAACCCTCAGTGCTCCAGGGGGCGCTGTGATGAACCCTGTGCTCACCGTGCAAATCGCTTTGGATAAAAGCGTCCAATAAATGACCAAATGTAAATGTAATGGGTGGCACAGTGGCTTAGTGGTTTAGCATGTTCTCTCAGTGCTGGGGATTCCCGGTTCGAATCCCAATCTAGGTGGAGTTTCCATGTTCTCCCCGTGTCAGTGTGGGTTTCCTCCGGGTTCTCCGGTTTCCTCCCACAGTCCAAAAACATGGATCAAGTTTAATTGAACGCTCCAAATTGCCCCATATAGAGTGTGTGTGTGTGTGTGTGAGCGAGTGTGTGTACAGTGATAGATTGGTGTCCTGTCCTGGGTGTCTCTGCCCAGCGCCCGAAACGTTCTCCCCTGGATGGGCATGGGGAACCCTCACGACCCTAATATATGATAAAGTGGAAGATAATAGATGAATAATATGAGCGGCACGGTGGCTTAGTGTTGCCTTAGTTGGTGTCCTCTTACATGTTCCCCTCTCAGCACCAGGGATTCCCAGTTCGAATCCCAATCTGGGTGGAGTTTCCATGTCCTCCCCGTGTCCATGTGGGTTTCCTCCCACAGTCCAAAAACATGGATCAAGTCAATTGAGTTCTCCAAATTGCCTTATATAGAGTGAGTGTGTGTACAGTGATAGATTGCCCCCCCTGAACGCTGATTCACTTCAGAACTAAAGAACCTCAGGATGTTGTAGTGATTCACTCTGCTGTTCAGCTTCATCCTCATCGCTGACTCCAGCATGTTGAGTTTCAGGTGGTGGATCATCACTGTGGTGCTGCGTGCAGGTCGACTCGTTTTCGCAGAGCTCGCATGTTCCACGTTCTTTATTTGTGTGAAGCGTGAAGCTGCCATGGTTTTAAACGGAAGGGTTTTTTTCTGCGTTGGCTGTGTTTCATTTGTACGATTTATCGACTTCGACTTAACCTGACTTCGTTGTTTTTCCAGCGTTGTTTTCAGTTCTGCGGGTGACGTAAGCGGTTGCGATATTGCGAGTAACGTGGAAATCGTGCGACCCAATGAATCGATAACCAAATTCGTTATCGACAATTTTCATCATCGATTTTTATCAATTTTATCGATTCCTTGTTGCAGCCCCACAGCAGATGATCTATGAACGGTATAAGGCCAATACGTCGAAGGGGTGTCAGGTCGATCGCGATGGAGGTTTGAGGGAAAAAAAAGCGTTTATCACGCATCAGCGCTTTTTTTTTAACAGCACAGTATCGGAAGCGCTTATACACACACACATTCACACACAATGTGATTCATTCTAAATCACGATCTCTCTCTGAATCTCGCAAGCAAGCGGTCTGCCCCCCCACCCCAGTCTCTCTCGCTGTTCCCAAAACCGGCACGTGGCCACGCCTCCGAGCCTAAATCCGAAGCACTGTCTCGAGAATCATCTACATTAAATAGGTCCTGTTTGTGTTTTTACTCTTTATTTGACTGACAAGACGAGTGAAGGACGAGTGAAGCTCAAAAAGAACTAAAATGTTCCACTTTCATTTAGGGGGGGGGTGAATATTTTTTTACAATGTCAAAGTCAAAATGCATTTGCTTTTATTAATGTTCATGTTCTGTTTGGGGGCAGCACGGTGGTTTAGTGGTTAGCATGTTTTCCTCAGCACTAGGGATTCCCGGTTTGAATCCCAATCTGGGTGGAGTTTCCATGTTCTCCCCGTGTCCATGTGGCTTTCCTCCGGGTTCTCCGGTTTCTTCCCACAGTCTAAAAACATGGATCAAGGTCAATTGAGTTCTCCAAATTGCCCCATGTAGAGTGTGTCTGTGTGAGTGAGTGTGTGCCCAGTGATAGATTGGCGCCCTGTCCTGGGTGTATCTGCCCAGCACCTGAATGGACATGGGGAACCCCACCTGCGACCCTAATAGAGGATAAAGCAGAAAATAATGGATGGATGGATGGATGGATGTTCTGTATGGGGAAATTCAGGTTACAGTGATTGTTGTACATTTGTGCTGTATAACTGTGTGTTTAACTAAAATCAGGTTTTCATGCTATTTGCTGGAATGTGTTTAATAAAAGAGCAATTCTGCAATACTAACATGATGTGTGTACACAGGTTTCAATATAAAAGCCTAAAAAATAGAGATTGACCCCGGTAGATCTCGATGACCTGTCCAATGGAAAAGTAGATCTCGGGCCAGAAAAGTGTGGGCACCCCTGGTATAAGGAATATAAAAACCTTGCTTCTTTCTAGGGGTGAGCTGCAATATTCGCTGATTCGACGATTCGATTCGGAGAACCGTAGTCGACTATGAACCTCATAGTCGAATGTACCATTTTGACCACATGGGGGTGTCCATGGCTGCTGCTAAGCATTAGTTTTTACATGAAATGTCTTTGTTTTCGTTATATATATAGCCTTTTGTCAAATAAAATCATCATAATTTCTAGAAAAAACAAAGAAAAAAGAAAAACAAAAAAAAGGTTTTCTTTTGTTAGAAAAACAAGTAAAATATATTTAAAAAAATCTTTTTAAAAAACTATGCTTATAGCGCCATCTTGTGGTGAAATTTTAACTGATTCGACTATCAGTCGACTATAGGGAAAATCTGACGAATCAGATTCGACTACGAAAATTTGTAGTTGAATACAGCCCTACTTCTTTCTCTTCTGCAGTAAATAAACGGCGCAGTCTGTACGGCAGCACATACTGCCCTCAAGTGGCTTATGGAAGCTCAAACAGCCCGAACGCTGCCAACAGCCCCTACAGCAGTGGCTTCAACTCGCCCTCTTCAACCCCGTACAGGGTTCCCATCGTCAAGCAGTTGGTTCTGCCCAGCAGCACAGGTGTGTGTGTGTGTGTGTGTGTGTGTTCCTGCTGCTTTGTACCTAAGGCTTAGCTTGTATAAAAATCTTTATTCTTTAAATATTATGTATAAAGATACATAAGCTGACCGCGCTTGGGGTGGTGTGTAAGCCTGTGTTTGTGTTCTCGTAAAAACTTATGTGATTATTATTTTTATTTTTATGTAAATTGTCTGACAGCAGCTCACCAGCGCGGCTCAGTGGACAGAAATCCCCCTGCGGTGAGTCCTCAGTCGTCAGTGGACAGTGAGCTGAGCACATCCGAGATGGATGAGGACTCGGTGGGCTCGTCAACCACCTACAAGCTCAATGATGTCACCGACGTGCAGATTCTGGCCCGAATGCAAGAGGAAAGTGAGTAGCAAACCAAAAATCTTTTACAGCGGTGGGGGGTGGGGGGCGGGGGAGGGGTCAAAACTCAGAACAGGATAAACATTTATTAAACACACTGAAAGTAAATGTTTCCTTAAATAAAAAATTTGGTCATCTAGCCGACGCTTTTATCCGAAGCACCTTGGTTGGGGTCAGAGCACCGGGTTGATACAGCGCCCCCTGGAGCAATGAGGGTTAAGGGCCTTGCTCAAGGATCCACACTGGTAACTTTGGAACCCACAACCTTCTGATTGATATTCCAACACCCGAACCACTGAGCTACCACGCCCTGAATGATCATCCATCCATCCATTATCTCCCGCTTTATTCTCTACTAGGGTCGCGGAGGGGGGGCCCATCCAGGGGAGAACGTTTCGGGCGCTGGGCAGATACACCCAGGACAGGACACCAATCTATTACTGTACACACACTCAGTCACACACACACTCTATATGGGGCAATTTGGAGAATTCAATTCACCTTGATCCATATTTTTGGACTGTGGGAGGAAACCGGAGGAAACCCACACGCGGACACGGGGAGAACATGCAAACTTTAACCCGATCGGGTTTTAAACCTGGATCTCCAGCGCTGAGAGGAGAACATGCAAATCACTCAACAGTGATCAGAACCCGGAGGAAACCCACGCAGACACGGGGGGAACATGGAAACCCCACCCAGATGGGGATTCGATAAACCAATTCGATGGTTGGGATCAGAGTACAGGGTCAGCCATCATAATAATTTACCCCCTCTGGAGTTATAGGGGTTAAGAACTTTGCTCAGTGGCCCACATTGGTATCTTCTGTGGATTTGGGATTAGAACCCCCGGTCTTCAGACCGATCCCCACTAAGTGCCGTTCCCGTTCTGGATTTAGGTCTGCGTCAGGACTACGCGGCCACGACGTCCCGTCGGAGCTCGGGCTCTTCGTGCCAGTCCCTGCGGCGGGGCACGCTCAGCGATCAGGAGCTGGACGCCCAGAGTCTGGAGGACGATGAGGAGGCGGCACTGCCCATGCCTTACCACCACTCCCGCTTCAGCCCCTCACCCCGCGTCTCACCCAGCGTCTCACCCCGGCACTCCCCCCGCTCACGCTCACCTGCGCGTGCCTCGCCTCAGCCAATCATAAGCCGCCTGCAGCAACCACGGCTGTCGCTGCAGGGCCACGCCCACGAGACGCAGACGACCGCCATCAAGAACGAAGGTGGGTGGAGAACCTGATTTAGAAACACTGTAATGATCATCAGGCATTTGGCTTAATATAATAGTGTGTGTGTGTGTGCTGGTCTGTATTCAAGGAGACTTTATTGTTATTTACATAACATGTGGTACATGAAATATAAACGAAATTGCGTTTCATGGGCCCAGTTCACCCAAGTATAATTAAAAATTTAAAAATTACATTAGAAAATAAGAAATAATAATAAAATATTTTTTTTATTTAAATATTACATTAGAAAATAAATAATAATAAAAATATATTTTTTTTTATTTAATAATTACATTAGAAAATAAGAAATAATGATAAAATATATATATTTTTAAATATTACCTTAGAAAATAAGAAATCATATATATATTTTTTTAATTTAAATATTACCTTAGAAAATAAGAAATAATAAAATATATATATATATTTTAATTAAAATATTACATTAGAAAATAAGAAATAATGAGAGATACCGTATTTTCCGGACTATAAGGCGCACCTAAAAGCCTAAAATGTTTCCAGAAATCGGACGTGCGCCTTATAATCCGGTGCGCCTTATACATGTACTGAGTTCCAAATTCTATAAAGTATTGTTGTGCGACCGGGTGCTTTTTACCGCACATCACCGTCCCTGCTGATCTGTGACTCCATGCGCGCTCATCTCACAGAAAAGCCGAGTGAAGAAAATTAATTCGGAGCTTGCCGTCATTCCAGGAGGATTAAATAAAGAACTCCGACCGCTGGACATTGGCGTAAAGTTGCGGGCGGTGTGGGAGATATATATATATATATATATATATATATATATATATATATATATATATATATATATATATATAATTGTGTATATGTGTATATGTATATATATATCTATATGTGTATATGTATATATATATATATATATATATATCTATATATATATATATATATATATATATATATATATATATATATATTATTATTTTTTTTTTTTTTTCTAAATATTACATTAGAAAATAAGAAATAATAAATATATATTTTTTATTTAAATCTAGCAGCGGTATGTGGTTTACATTCATGTACACACCTTTGTGCGTTTATCTAAAGCAGTAATGTATGAGAGGGTGTGGCGTTATTCTGAATGAATCACATTAGAGGTATTAGTTATTATTGTTAACACATAGTGGAGTACAGTTCCACCTCTTTATGTGATTTATTCACAATAATACACAACCACCAATGTCTTATTACTTTTGTAAAACACTTACAAACACACTATAATAAAAACCAGTCCAATCCAGTCCGGGTTTTTCAGTGAACACCAACACTAAGGATAAAGATTCCAGTTTCTCTAACAAACACTGCCATCTAGTGGCCAAATTACCGAACGCAGTTTATAAAAATAAAAACAGTGTAATAGGTTTAGTGTTGATCTGAAATCGGCTGGCTGTTTATGATGTCACAGCTGGACAAACGGCTTAGCCAATCAGAATTAAGGGCCGGAACGACACGTTATATGATGTTTTGTAAAACAACATGTTCATTCATTCATTCATTATCTCCCGCTTTATCCTCTATTAGGGTCGCGGTGGGGTTCCCCATGCCCATCCAGGGGAGAACGTCTCGGGCGCTGGGCAGATAGACCCAGGACAGGGCGCCAATCCATCGCTGGACACACACTCACTCACACAGACACACTCTATATGGGGCAATTTTGAGAATTCAATTGACTTGATACATGTATTTGGACTGTGGGAAGAAACCGGAGAACCCAGAGGAAACCCACGCAGACATGGGGAGAACATGCAAACTTCACCCAGATGGGGATTCGAACCGGGAATCTCTAGTGCTGAGAGGCGAACGTGCTAACCACTAAGCCACCGTGCCGCCTCAAAACAACATGTTTACAAATGAAAATAATTTATAGTAAAACTGAATGCATGTTTGTTTTGTATAATTTTGAAATTCTGTTGTGCATTTATTCTAAAGCAATACGTTAAAGAGCAATAAGAGAGTACAGTTCCACCGCTTTATGTGATCTATTCACAATAATACACAACCTTGAGTGTCTTATTGCTTTAATAAAACACAATAAAAAAACAAACAAGTTTTAATTCATAAATGTTTTTATTGAAAACAAAATTGTTAATAATCTTCTCTTCCACAACGTAATCTAGTGCGAATTTTAATGTGAACACTGATCACTGAGTAACAGGATTCTGGTTTCTCTAACAATGAAATACTGCCATCCAGTGGCTAAATTACAGAACACACTTTATAAAAAAACATTGCGAAAACAAAGTATATCACACATTGATATGTATGTGAAGCGCTCAGAGGTGTGTGTTATTGTTAATGATGTCACGGCTGGACAAATCACGGCTGGACAAACGGCTCAGCCAATCAGATTTAAGAACCGGAACTATTTAACAAACCAATTTCTAAGTGGGGAGGCACGCTGGCTTAGTGGTTTAGCATGGGTGGAGTTTCCATGTTCTCCCCGTGTCCGCGTGGGTTCATTGGATCAATTCAATTGAGTTCTCCAAATTACCCCATGTAGAGTGTGTCTGTGTGTGAGTGAGTGTGTGCCCAGCAATAGGTTGGCGCCCTGTCCTGGGTGCATCTGCCCAGCGCCCGAAACGTTCTCCCCTGGATGGGCATGGGGAACCCCCCCCCCCCCCCCCCCCCCCCCCCCTAATAGAGGATAAAGCTGAAGATAATGAATGAATGAATTCTCAGTGTCTTTATGTGTCTCTTTGATGTTTTCCTGACTCTCATGTCTACCCTGGTGGTTGTCTCTGTGATTGGTTGTCCTTGTAGAGAAATTACGACGCAGTCTTCCCAACCTGACGCGCAGCAGCTCGGGTCCGACACCTGAACCCGTCAAAAACAGCCGCAGCGTGGAGTCCAACCTGCAGGTGCCAAATGGATCCCCTCGACATCAGAGCCAATCAGCAAGTGAGTGTACACACATGATGATGACATCACTGCCTACACACACAAGGGGGTTCGGGCACTGGACAGTTACACCCAGGACAGTGCCAATCCTATCACTGTACAGTACACACACTCACACACACTATATGGGGCAATTGGTTGCGCAAAATGGTTTTTGGACTGTGGGAGGAAACCGGAGAACCCGGAGGAAACCCACGCAGACATGGGGAGGACATGGTAACTCCACCTAGAATGGCTGGATCCCCAGTGCTGAGAGGAGAACATGCCAACCACTAAGCCACTGTGTATGATTATTCATTTCAATTTACCTCTGAAGCTCCTTTAAAGGTAATTTAAAGGGGCTTATTAGAAATCCACGTTGGCGAGTGGAACGTGCTAACCACTATGCCACCGTGTAATAATAACAATGATGATAATTATTATTAGTCAATAAACTGTAATATCCATTCATCCATTATCGTCCGCCATTATCGTCCTCTATTAGGGTCCGGGGGGGGGAAGGTGTTCCCCAATTGACCTTGATCCATGTTTTTGGACTGTGGGAGGAAACCGGAGAACCCGGAGGATACCCACGTGGACAAGGGGAGAACATGCAAACTCCACCCAGATTGGGATTAGAACCGGGAATCCCTAGCGCTGAGAGGAGAACATGCTAAACCACTTAGAATTTAAACAGAAATATACAACAATTAATTTAAATAACAGTGATCTAGAGACTCCTATATTTTATATTATTGCACTGAATAAAGTATTGATCTTATTGTGTGTGGGGGGGGGGTTGTGTAGATCAGCTGTTTTAAGTATTCTGTGTTTTTATTTCTTGTAAACATTTATTTTGGAAAATAATAATAATAATAATAATAATAATAATAATGACTTTCTTTAATTTTTCTTTACAAGGTGTACATTTCTTTTTATTATTATTTTTTTCTTCACTCTTGCGTTTCACGACTGGCTCTCTTTATTTTTTTCTTCGCCTACGATCTTAATATTTAAGCCTTCACAGTTTAACTCTAATGGATCCCTGGTTCTTCGTTCTATCTGAGGTTCTGGCGTTCCCCCCTGAGCCTGTATTTCGTCTCCTGTCCTGTAGCATGCCGACCGTCCCTCGTTTCCGCTCACGCACTCGTTCTGAGGTGTGATGACCTCATCTTCGGTTCTAAAGCTCTCGAGCTGGTGGTGCCTCGCTCTTTGGTTCTCTCTCGTGGCTGGTGAACTCTTGGCTGGCTTTCTCCCCCTCCCCACCCCCCCTGTGAAGGCATGGCTTGGTGGCCTTATCTAAACCCCACACTGGCTGGCTGAACCTTCTGAACCTTCTCCACCTCTCTGTTTGAACTCTTAATTCGTCCCGTGATGCGTCAGTGTCCTGAAGGTGGCGGTGTTTTAACGCTGACCTCACACTGACTCGGCATGACTCACACCGTGTTGTGACCGATTGTGTTCCAGCAGCGTTGCACCGGCTCTCCGGTCTGACACGCGCCTCCCCGAAACCCAAAGAGTGCCTGCAGAGCCCCACGTCTCTTCGAGGTAACGCACTCAGATTGTCCACAGGTGGTGCATCACTCTCAGTCGTGCCGAGCACCACCCACAAGCAGCACCACCCACCAGCAGCACCACCCACCAGCACCACCCACCACTAGCACCACCCACCAGCACCACCCACCAGCAACACCCACCCACCAGCACCACCCACCAGCACCACCCACCAGCAACACCCACCAGCGTCGCCAAAGATAGTCACTTTCATTTATTACTTCTTTAATTATATAATGAAAGATATTAACTGAGGGCAGCACGGTGGCTTAGTGTTTAGCATGTTCTCCTCTCAGCGCTAGGGATTCCCGGTTCGAATCCCCATCTGGGTGGAGTTTCCATGTCCTCCCCGTGTCCACGTGGGTTTCCTCCGGGTTCTCCGGTTTCCTCCCACAGTCCAAAAACATGGATCAAGTCAATTGAGTTCTCCAAATTGCCCCATATAAAGTGTGTGTGTGTGAGTGAGTGTGTGTACAGTGATAGATTGGTGTCCTGTCCTGGGTGTATCTGCCCAGCGCCCGAAATGTTCTACCCTGCATGGGCATGGGGAACCCCCCCACCCCCAGAGCATTCCATTCACCTTGAATTTATGTTTTTGGGCTGTGGGAGGAAACCGGAGAACCCGGAGGAAACCCACGTGGACACGGGGAGAACATGGAAACTCCACCCAGATTGGGATTCGAACTGGGAATCCCCAGCGCTGAGAGGAGAACATGCTAAACCACTAAGCCACCGTGCCGCCCGCATGATTATATAATAAGGGAATTGTATTCGTTACAAAACCTTCGGTACTACAACAGTACGGAACACCCGAAGGCGGAACTAAAATGAAGAGCCGAGTTGCGTGTTGCACCACCACCACCACGCTGTGAACACCTTTAATCATGCCATGCAAAGTGGAGCTTGGTTTAGAGGCGGAGCCTGGAGCGCGAGTGGAACCCATACACACAAATCACACACACTGCTTCATTCAGATCAACCATGTGGGCGGAGTTTGGCTTCCTGTGATTGACAGCAGCACTGGAACAATCCTGAGGGGGTCGATCCAACATGGTCAGTTTGTCAGCGTTGTGCGTTGGTTGTGAGAACGTGCTGACGCTGACTCAGCAGAATCCTCCACATGGAGAACCAGAGCTCATAAAGAACCTGCAACCCAACGATTCATCTCCAAAACCTTTTCCACTCATTTGAATAAACCGACCCCCCCCCCGAGACGTGAAATCAGACAGAACTAATCCATCACTGAAGCACTGAGCATGTGCAGTGATCCCTCACATATCATGGGGGTTACGTTCAAGAGAGCCCGCCATGTAGCGCCGTTATAATGATTGTGTTATTTATATGATTAAGGCTTCATTAACCCTTCACACACTTCATATAAACACTTCATATGATATTAAACACTTTATAAACTCTTAAACCTGCTGACATTTTGCAAAATGTAGAGAGCATCCATCCATTATCTTCCGCTTTATCCTCTATTAGGGTGGTGGGGGGGTTCCCCATGCCCATCCAGGGGAGAACGTTTCGGGCGCTGGGCAGATACACCCAGGACAGGACACCAATCTATCACTTTACACACACTCTTTATGGGGCAATTTGGAGAACTCAATTGACCTTGATCCATGTTTTTGGACTGTGGGAGGAAATCGGAGAACCCGGAGGAAACCCACGTGGACACGGGGAGAACATGCAAACTCCACCCAGATTGGGATTCGAACCGGGAATCCCCAACGCTGAGAGGAGAACATGCTAAACACTCCGCCACCATGCCGCCCTTATATTATTCATCCATTATCTTCCGCTTCATCCTCTAGTAGGGTCGCGGGGGGTGGGGGTTCCCCATGTACATCCAGGGGAGAACGTTTCGGACGCTGGGCAGATACACCTAGGCCAGGACGCCAATCTATCACTGTACACACACTCACACACACACTCTATATGGGGCAATTTGGAGAACTCAATTGACCTTGATCCATGTTTTTGGACTGTGGGAGGAAACCGGAGAACCCGGAGGAAACCCACGCGGACATGGGGAGAACATGGAAACTCCACCCAGATGGGGATTCGAAACCGGGAATCCCTAGCACTGAGAGGAGAACATGCTAAACCACTAAGCCACCGTGCCGCCCATTACATTTACATCACATTTGGTCGTTTATTGGACACTTTCATCCAAAGTGACTTACAAGGTGAGCACAGGGTTCATCACAGCGCCCCCTGGAGCAATGAGGTTTAAGGGTCTTGCCCACACTGGTAACTTCAGTGGAGCTTCAGATTGACAGCCCAACGCCCTGACCACTGAGCTACCACGCCCACCCTCCACCCGCCCACTCTCGATATCATAATAAATCAGTTTATCAGCCGATCAGTTTAACGTTGTGTAATTGCGATGCCAATGCTGATAACCGATAGAGCGCCTCCTACAGTAAATACCTGAGCGTGTTGGAATCACGGACTGTTCTCTCTTTGTCTTCAGTTCCTCTGTCGTGTTGCTTCGGCGAGGAGGCTGATTTTAGTGAGTATGCTCTGAGGCTCGACGTGGCGTGATGTTCTGAGTGTTTGTGTTCGTGGTCGGTCCGATCCGAGCTCGCTTCCTTTGCATTTCCACGTCCAGAGCAGCATGCCCCTCTCCCAGAAGATTGCTTCAAACCCACCGTCTCAATTATCACCTTTAATTAATTTCACCTTTCTCATTGATTTATATAGAATATAGAATCTGTGGTTTAGATTCACAGTTAATCACATGTTGTTCTTATTTTTGCATTTTGTTTCATCTTTCACGTAGTGTTTCATAGGGGTGCTGAAAAAAATCGATTCCTCAAAGAATCGCGATCCGTAGTCCTGGCGATTCTGAATCGATCCGAAATGCCCAAGAATCGATTTTTTAAAAATCTGCTTAAGTTTTATTTTTGATGCCCCCTCCTGAGCGTACTGCATATCGCTCGACATGAACACAATGAGTGTAAAATTAAATCGACAAATTCCAATTCTTTGGAAATACGACGAAATGCGATGACGCCCGTTTGGCGTGACATCACCCAGAGATAAAAGAAGTTTAAAATAGATTTAATATTTAAGGTTAAGTTTTGAAAACGTAGCGAATGTTGGTGCATTATAGTTAAAAAGACTGAAGTATGGATTTTATCTTTAAGGTTAAGTTTTAAAGATTTGCAGAATCTAAATGCCCTCTGACTGTAAAGTCTGTATTTTAGTTTGGATTAAAGGTGAATGCACCATGGGAAACTTTTGTATTAATATATTTATTAATATATTATAATTATTTGTTGATTGATGGATGTTTTTTATGCAAGAAAAAGCCAGGCAGCTAAGCGAACCTAACACTGCTCATTTTAATTTAATCCTATTTTTATATAAATATAAAATATAAATATAAAAGATTTGATACAGGATGGAACCTGAAAGTATCGTTTTAAATAAATGTTCTATTTGTTTACATCGTCCTTTCATCTCGTCAATCACATCATTTAACTAAATTTAAAGACCATTTGAACTGAAAAAAATGATTCTGAATCGAAAATTGTTTCTGAATCGAATCGTGAGCTCAAAAATCGGAATCGAATCGAATCGCCAGACACCAAGAGATTCGCACCCCATAAAACTGGTGGGCAAGTTATGATATGGCTCCTTAGGCCTTCAGATCAGGCTCGCCAAACTATGAAAACATTATAAGACATTACTTGCATTTCCTTTCCCTAATATGCCTGCATTTCCCAATAGAGGGCGCACTCCACCAGCAAGGTTGGAGCAACTTCTTTGCTTCTCATTTTTAGCTCATTTTTAAAAACGACGAGCCAAAGAAAAGACTGTTTAATAAGGACAACAGAGTATTGTATGAAAGTCCATTTAATGTCTGTACGTCTGTTGTGCGGTTGCCAAAGAATACGAAATAAGTCGTCGTTTTACCCAGAAGCACCGACTATGCTGGCAAACCGTCAGCGGAAGGATGAGCGTGAGGTTAACGACTTATTTACAGACTCAGCAAAAAAAAAAAATTATTGTGAAAAACAGCTTTTCAGAGTTAAGTATGAAGAAGTTAAGATTTATACTGAGATCAAAGGTAAAACATTTACATTTACATTTACATTTAGTCATTTAGCAGACGCTTTTATCCAAAAAGAAATAAGTAAAGTAAAAGAAATTACTTCAATCGATTCGGAATCGAAAACCGTTCGGAATCGAATCGTGAGCTCCAAAAATCGGAATCGAATCGAATCGCCAGACCCTGAGAGATTGGCACCCCTAGTGTTTCATGTAGACTTGTTGTGTGCTGATGTGAGTCTTTATTGTGATGGCCTCCCTCTTCATCTCGTTTTAATTAATTAATTAATTAATTGCGTTATAAATGTATTGTTATATTTGTTATATGTCTCTGTTTTCTTCACCCTTGTGCCTCAGTTCCCCCCAGTAGCAAGTTGCGGACTCCAGCCGCCCCGTCACCCCTGACTCTACGGCAGCCCATGAAGGTGGTGTCCAATCCCGGTTTGACCACGCCCACCCGCTCTTTAGCCCCGCAGCGCAGCGCCCTGCCCCGCCCCAACGCCGCCCCTGCTGGAGGGTTACCAGTGCCTCGAAGCAAACTGGTTCAGCCTGTGCGCAGGTACACACACACACACACACACATTATTAACACACTTTTAATTACCTGTATACACACATTACTATAATGACATTTACTGGTTTAAATTTAAAGGTTAGATTTGAATATTTTTGGTGCATTAATTCTTATTTCTTTTGCTCTTTTTAACCTTTTTTTCCAGCAAGAAAATAAAAAAATAGGAAAATAAAATGTTTATTTATATTTGGAACCTGCAACATGACTATAATATTAAAATTTGACATCATGTTATTATATAAACCTTCTAAAACTGGAGGGCAAGTTATGGCCCGCGGGCCAGATGTGGCTCCTTAGGCCTTCAGATAACTTTCAAACTATTATAAAGATATCACAACTATGAAAACATCCTATTAGAAGACATTACTTTCAGTTCTTTTCCCTGATATGCCTGCATTTCCCCAATAGAGGGCGCACTCTATCAGTAAGGTGTTTTACATTCTACTTCTTTGCTTCACATTTTGAGCTCATTTTTTAACGACTTATTTACTCAGCAAAAAAAAAAGAAAAAAAGAGAAATTATGCTGTTCAGAGTTAAGTATGAAGTTCAGATTTATGCTGAGATCAAAGGCAAAAGAAATAACTTTATTACGCAGGATTAGGGATGTCCAGAGTTTTATGGCAGATCGGATTTATCCAGAGTTTATTAAATTAAATTGGATGCTGGAGGTAATAAAAATTATTTAAGATTATTTATTATTTAATCATCCAGCGTAATTTAAAAAAATCTGCACACCCACTTACCAGGGGGGGGGGGGGGTGTCATGCAGTTCTCAGTTTTTTAACTGTGGCATGTTTGTTGGCACCACACAGGCGGATATTGTGTTGTTGTAACCACTGATCTTTTATTGAATATATTATAAATATTGGGCGGCACGGTGGCTTAGTGGTTAGCACTTTCTGCGTGAGGTTTCCATGTTCTCCCCGTGTCCGCGTGGGTTTCCTCCCACAGTCCAAAAAACATGGATCAATGTCAATTGAATCCTCCAAATTGCCCCATATAGAGTGTGTGTGTGTGAGTGAGTGTGTGTACAATGATAGATTGGTGTCCTGTTCTGGATGTATCTGCCCAGCGCCTGAAACGTTCTCCCCTGGATGGACATGGGGAACCCCCCGCGACCCTAATAGAGGATAAAGCAGAAGATAATGGATGGATATTATATATATATATATATATATATATATATATATATATATATATATATATATGTATATGTGTGTGTATGTATGTATGTATATATGTGTGTATATATATATATATATATATATATATATATATATATATATATATATATACATACATACATACATACATACATACATACAGTATATATAGTTATAATTAACTATATATTTAAAAAGCACAGCCATATTTAAGGACATGGTGGGGAGGGGAGGTTTCGGGCGCTGGGCAGATACACCCAGGACAGGACGCCAATCTATCACTGTACACTCACTCACTCACACACACACACTCTATATGGGGCAATTTGGAGAATTCAATTGACCTTGATCCATGTTTTTGGACTGTGGGAGGAAACCGGAGAACCCGGAGGAAACCCATGTGGACACGGGGAGGACATGGAAACTCCACCCAGATTGGGATTCGAACCGGGAATCCCCAGCGCTGAGAGGAGAACATGTCAAACCACTAAATGACCTGCTTATTCCTCCTGGTTATATTCTCTCGTGTGTGTGTGTGTGTGTGTGTGTGTGTGTGTTTGGTTCCAGGTCCCTTCCCGTTCCTCGCTCCTACAGCGGCGTCCGGGATGAGAGCTGGAGGGAGGGCTGCTACTGAGCATGAAGTCTAAAGCACATGTGGACTGGCCACGCTGGCACTTTACCCACCGACCGGGTTCAGACCACACGGCTGTCCCGTCCCACGTCCCCATCACAATCAGACGACCAATCAGAGACGAGCGGCTGACGACCTGAGGATGCCAAAGACGAAGAGCGGAGACGACGACGACGACGATGATGATGATGATGACAATGACATCATACCCCAACAGTGCACCCTCTACAGCTTTTCTACAGCCAACCCATCATGAACACCACGCCCTCCTGTCATCGTGTGTGTGTGTGTGTGTGTGTGTGTGTGTGTGTGTGTGTGTGTGTGTGTGTGTGTGTGTGTGTTGTGTGTGGTGTGTGTTTTCAGACTGGGCCTGTTGCAATCCCATGGGAGCAGAACGTTGTTTAAAGCTGAAGCTGGTTGTGGATGTTGTGTGTAGCTCTAAACTCGTGGACGTGCCGATCGATGGAAACCATCACGTGTCGTTTTTTTTTTTTTGCGAGTTTTTATTTTATTTAATTTTTTTTGCTAGAATGTCGTCATATCCGCGTGACGTCTATTTATTTAGATGACATAAATGATTATGTAAAAAGAATTATTTACAGATTATATTCCTACTCAGTATTTTCTGCATGTTTTTTTTTTTTTGTTTGTTTTTCGTTTTACGTTCACGACTTCGATGTTAAACCTCAACTAAAGCTACGTTTCCAAAGCATCTTTACGTTTCTGACGGGGCGGCGGTTCGGGCGCGAGGCTTCTTTTCACTGGACTTCGGTTTAAGCACTATTAGATTCAACAGGGTTAAGGTTTTTAATATTTTTATTCTAACATTGTTGAATTATTTAATTTCACACTGAACGTGATCGTGGGAATTAAATGCGGTCTCTGCCGGAGGTGAGCACATCGTTTTCGGCCAAAAAACGAATTAAAAAAATATAATTTTTTTAATCAAACCTGCTGAAAAATACAGCTTTTTTGGTTCAATTTTCCCAAAATCATCAAATATGAGAAAATTGATGTTTAGTCCCGAATCCCGTCAACAAGTTGCCCCCAAAAAGCTTTAAGTTTATTAAATGCAGTACATTTAATGAGAATTTATTTCTGATATTATATATGATGGGTGGCCTAGTGAGGGCGGCACGGTGGCTTAGTGGTTTAGCATGTTCTCCTCTTGAATCCCCATCTGGGTGGAGTTTCCATGTTCTCCCCGTGTCCGCGTGGGTTTCCTCCGGGTTCTCCGGTTTCCTCCCACAGTCCAAAAACATGGATCAAGGTCAATTGAATTCTCCAAATTGCCCCATATAGAGTGTGTGTGTGTGTGAGTGAGTGTGTGTACAGTGATTGATTGGTGCCCTGTCCTGGGTGTATCTGCCCAGCGCCCCAAACGTTCTCCCCTGGATGGGCATGGGGAACCCCCCCGCGACCCTGATAGAGGATAAAGCGGAAGATAATGGATGTGTGACCTGGTGGCTTAGTGCTTTAGCATGTTCTCCTCTCAGTGCCGAGGATCTCGTTCGAATCCCAATCTGGGTGGAGTTTGCATGTTCTCCCCGTGTCCATGTCGGTTTCCCCCGACAATCCCACAGTCCAAAAACTTAGATTCAAGGTGAATTGAATGCTTTAAGTTGCTCCATATGCAGTATGAGTGAGTGTGTGTACAGTGATAGATTGGCGTCCTGTCCTGGGTGTATCTGCCCAGCGCCCGAAATGTTCTCCCCTGGATGGGCATGGGGAAAACCCCCCCCCCCCCCCCCCCCACCCCTGACCCTAATAGAGGATAAAGCAGAAGATAATGGATGGAATATATATATATATATATATATGTGTGTTAAGGAATCAGCCTTGAAGGTCCCGGGTTCGATTTCTGGTCCCACCAAGTACCCTGGCTATGCCCTTGTCTAAGGCCCCTAACCCTAATCGCTCCCTGGTCTCCATGTACAGGGCTGCCCACCACGCCGGGCACATGTGCTCACTTCACTCAGTGTGTGTGTGTGTGTGTGTGTGTGTGTGTGTGTGTGTGTGTGTGTGTGTGTCACTGCATGGATACTCTAAATATGGACGACAAAACACAGCAGGCCACATAGCTCACTTTACTTCAACATGTTTTTTAAACTCAGTGTCCACTCCTTTATGGTTTGAATGGTCTGTTGCTCGGGACGTTTGTCCGACGTTTGTGGAGCGTTACCGGAACTGATCTCTGCGGTCAGTTTATGAGATGTCCTGATCTCATAAAAGAATCTTTCTGAGAACCGATGTGTAACCAGGGACCAGGAGCGGAGGGTTTCCACGCCGACGGGGCAGCGAGGGGCAGGTGGAGTGGACGAATGAACAGCGTTGGCATGGCAACGCGTTTTAAACATTAGTGCCTTTAATTTATGAGATTCTGTGATTTTTTTTTTTTTTTTTTGCTTTGTTTTCGGTCGTTTGAACGTTATTCGGTGCCATCTGTTTTGCCAATGCACACGCTTCAGGGGTCTCCTCATTTCTTTACGTTTTTTTGGTCTGATCTATATATCTGAGTTTGCTTTTGATATTGCTTTCATAACGTTTCTACGTCCGTTCGAAGCGCCTTGATATTTATGACGCAAGTGCTCTGATGTAACGAGAGGCTTATTTATTGGACCGAGGAACACCTCTCCGCTGCGAGGGGCCGCGCGGGGGCCGAGTTGGGGTTCGAGCACGCTCAGGCCGCACCGTTCGCTGGAACGTTTTGTTTGAACATTTTTATATCTCCACAAACATGATGCTCGGTTTCCTCCGTGTTTACATTTCAAATAAAAGCTTTGAAATGGCTGGACTCATCGCGCTGCTTCCTTAATCTCATAATATTCATTCATTCATTCATTATCTCCCGCTTTATCCTCTATTAGGGTCGCGGTGGGGTTCCCCATGTCCATCCTGGGGAGAACGTCTCGGGTGCTGGGCAGATACACCCAGGACAATCCATCGCTGGGCACACACTCTATATGGGGCAATTTGGAGAACTCAATTGACCTTGATCCATGTTTTTGGACTGTGGGAGGAAACCAAAGAACCCACGCGGACACGGGGAGAACATGCAAACTCCACTCAGATGGGGATTCGAACTGGGAATCCATAGTGCTGAGAGGAGAACATGCCAACCACTGACCACCGTGCCACCTCATAATATCATGCTTCATTAAAAAAATAGACATCCATTGGCTCCCCCTAGCTGCTGCGTTCAGTACAAGTCACATGACTCAGATCTACAGGACCATCTCTGGATCTGGCCCCTCTGACCTTCGCTCTAGATTTTAAAACACACTCCGACATGTTCACGACGTTCTAGTGATGAATGTGGCCTGGTGGGGCAACCTCGCTCTCACTCTATCGCTCCCCACTGACCAACAGTGGAACCATCTTCCCAGCTGGGTCACTGAACATCTTTAAGAACCATCTCCGAACACACCTTGTAAAAAATGTTTAATATGAAGGGCAAGGGAGGGTGGCACAGTGGCTTAGTGGTTGGCATGTTCTCCTCTCAGCGCTGGGGATTCCCGGTTCGAATCACAATCTGGGTGGAATTTGCATGTTCTCCCCGTGTCCGTGTGGGTTTCCTTCGGGTTCTCCGGTTTCCTCCCACAGACCAAAAAACATGGATCAATCAATTGAATTCTCCAAATTGCCCCATATAGAGTGAGTGTGTGAGTGAGTGTGTGTACAGTGATAGATTGGTGTCCTGTCCTGGGTGTATCTGACCAGTGCCCAAAACGTTCTCCCCTGGATGGGCATGGGGAACCCCCCCCCCCCCGCGACCCTAATAGAGGATGAAGCGGAAGATAATGGATGGATTTAGGGCAAGGGTGGGCGGCACGGTGGTTTAGTGGTTTAGCATGTTCTCCTCTCAGCACTAGCGATTCCCGGTTCGAATCCCCATCTGGGTGGAGTTTCCATGTTCTCCCTGTGTCCTCGTGGGTTTCCTCTGGGTTTCACAGTCAAAAAACATGGATCAAGGTCAGTTGAGTTCTCCAAATTGCCCGATATAGAATGTGTTTGTGTTCAGTGATAGATTGGAGTCCAAAACGTTTTCCCTGAAAACCTGATCGTTACATTTACATTTGGTCATTTATTGGACGCTTTAATCCAATGCGACTTACAAGGTGAGCACAGGGTTCATCACAGCGCCCCCTGGAGCAATGAGAGTTAAGGGTCTTGCTCAAGGACCCACGTTGGTAACTACAGTGGACCTGGGATTTGAACCCACAACCTTCAGATTGATAACCCAACACCCTGACCACTGAGCTACTGCGCCCAACATCCATCCGTTATCTTCCGCTTTATCCTCTACTGGGGTTGCGGGGAGGTTCCCCATGTCCATCCAGGGGAGAATGTTTCACCCAGGACAGGATGCCAATTTATCACTGTACACACACTCACTCATACACACACACTCTATATGGGGCAAAATTAAAGCTGCTTTTTTCTCATATTGAAACTGAAAGAACACACACACACACAAACTTTAATAAACATTTAATTATTAAGCTTTTTTATTATATATACTGTTTGCATTGCAAGGCATTAAAGAGTTAATCAACTAATTAACCTGATGAAATTAATGTCATTTAAAAATACACTATGCGGCACGGTGGCTTAGTGTTTAGCATGTTCTCCTCTCAGCACTAGAGATTCCCGGTTCGGATCCCCAATCTGGGTGGAGTTTCCATGTTCTCCCCGTGTCTGCGTGGGTTTCATCCGGGTTCTCCAGTTTCCTCCCACAGTCCAAAAACATGGATCAAGTCAATTGAATTCTCCAAATTGCCCCATATAGTGTGTGTGTGTGAGTGTGTGTGTGTACAGTGATAGATTGGTGTCCTGTCCTGGGTGCATCTGCCCAGCGCCCGAAACATTCTCTCCTGGATGGGCATGGGGAACCCCCCCCCCCCAGTAGAGGATAAAGCAGAAGATAATGAATGAATAAAAATACAATACAGGGACAGATGATTTGGGACACACCACGTTATCATTAAATTTAGCTGCGTCATCAAATCCCAACGCCGCATGTTTATAAAATCAAACACGGCGCTGTACGTTATGGACCGCTGTATGATTTTAACATCATGTAATTAGTTTGGGTTTGGGGGAAGACCCTTCACTCTGATGTTCCTTTAACAGCAGGCTGAGCCCCGGCGCTCAAAACAAGGGCATTAACACAGAGTCGACAAAGAATACTGACTTTAGCATCAGGATCCATCCATTATCTTCTGCTTTATCCTCTATTAGGGTCGTGGGGGCGGGGGGGTTCCCCATGATCATCCAGGGGAGAACGTTTGGGGCGCTGGGCAGATACACCCAGGACAGGACACCAATCAATCACTGTACACACACACACTCACTCACACATGATATATGGGGACAATTTAGAGCATTAAATCTACCTTGAATCCTTGTTATTGGATGTGGGAGGAAGTGTCTATAATCCATCCATCCATCCATTATCTTCCGCTTTATTCTATATTAGGGTCGTGGGGGGGGGGTTTCCTTATGCCCATCCAGGGGAGAACGTTTTGGGCGCTGGGCAGATACACCCAGGACGGGGGGGCAATCGATCACTGTACACACACTCACTCACACACACACTCTATATGTGGCAATTTAAAGCATTCAATTCACCTTCAATCTAAGTTTTTGGACTGTGGAACTGTCGGGGGAAACCGACACGGACACAGGGAGAACATGCAAACGCAACCCAGATTTGGATTCGAACATGGATTCCCAGCGCTGAGAGGAGAACATGCTAAACCACTAAGCCACCATCCATCCATTATCTTCAGCTTTATCCACACACTCACATACACACACTCTATATGGGGCAATTTGGAGAACTCAATTGACCTTGATCCATGTTTTTGGACTGTGGGAGGAAACCCACGCGGACACGGGGAGGACATGCAAACTCCACCCAGATGGGGATTCGAACTGGGAATCCCTAGTGCTGAGAGGAGAACATGCTAAACCACTAAGCCACCGTGCCACACCGATTTCATAATTATTCCTGTTTATTGAATATTAACATTCTAAATAGACATGCCCATCCAGAGGGGAACGTTTTGGGCGCTGGGCCGATACACCCAGGACAGGGGGGCAATCTATCACTTACACTAGTTATATGGGGGCAATTTAGAGCAGTCAGTGTACCTTTTATCCTTGTTTTTGGAGAGAAAGTGTCCATAATGATAAATATTTTTTAAATATTAACATTCTAAATAGATATGCTCATCCGCGGGAGAACGTTTCAGGCGCTGGGCACATACACCCAGGACAGGGGGGCAATCTATCACTGGGCACACACGTTATATGGGGCAATTTGGAGCATTCAGTTTACCTTGAATCCTTGTTTTTGGATGTGGGAGGAGCTGTCCATAATGCTTCTTTTTTACTCTTAACATTCTAAATATGATTTTGTTATTAATCTTGATTGCTGTTTACAATTAATATTTTAGAAAATACTATTTAACTCGAAGACGGTGGCTTAGTGGTTTAGCATGTTCTCCTCTCAGCGCTAGGGATTCCTGGTTCGAATCCCCATCTGGGTGGAGTTTCCATGTTCTCCCCATGTCCGTGTGGGTTTCCTCCGGGTTCTCCGGTTTCCTCCCACAGTCCAAAAACATAGATCAAGTCAATTGAATTGTCCAAATTGCCCCATATAGAGTGTGTGTGTGAGTGAGTGTGCCCAGTGATAGATTGGTGTCCTGTCCTCGGTGTATCTGCCCAGCGCCCGAAACGTTCTCCCCTGGATGGGCATGGGGAACCCCCCCCCCCCACTACCCAAATAGAGGATAAAGCAGAAGATAATGGATGAATGAATGAATATTTAACTCGATCGTCTAAAATTTTAAGGTTTTATTTTATTGTACTGCGTAGTACAATCTCTCATATCTGGTTTATACATCCAAATGTCTTCCTTTCTCATCCGTCCTCATCTTCCTTCCCTAATCAGCCAATCCCAGGTCTTTTCTGGTCAGATCGACGATGGCCTTGTCCTTCAGGGTTTCGGGCGTGGCGCAGGTGGGCGTGGATTCCACCGACTTTCTGTTCAGCCTTTTCCACAGGGCTTCTATCTTAGCATCGCAGTGCCAGGGGTTTAGGGTCAGCTCCACCCACGCGATCCCGATTCCGAGGGTTCCGGGAGATAAGAGCCGCAGACGGTTCTCCGTCAGGTCCAGGTATTGGAGCTGGTGGAGTCCGTGGAACACCGTAGCCGGGAGACTCTCCAGCTGGTTCCTCTGCAGGAACAGGTGGGTCAGGTTGGCGTTGTTCTGGAAGACCTTCTCGTCCAGGACCTGGAGTTTGTTCTTGTCCAGGTAAAGTCTCTCCAGAGAATGGAGGGTGTGCAGGCTCTCGGCCGGAAGCTCTTCCAGCAGGTTCTGGGAGAGGTGCAGGATCTCCAGCTGGGTCAGGTTCTGAAGCAGGGCGGACGGAACCTTCCTCAGTCTGTTTCCCGACAGGTCTATCCACGTAAGGTTGGTGTTGGCCGGTAGCCAGTCCCCTGAGGCCGCGGTAAGCTGGTTGTCTTTAAGGACGAGGTTGAGCAGGGGGGCATGGTAGAAAACCCTGGGGGGCAACTTCTGTAACTGGTTACCTGCGTAAAAAAAAAAAATAATAATAAAGGTGAATTATCCATCATCTTCTGCTTTATCCTCTTTTAGAGTTGTGGGGGGGGGTCGTGTGTGTGTGTGTGTGTGTGTGTGTGTGTGTGTGTGTGTGTTCTGGTAATCATTACGTTGCGGGGACATTTGTCTGTTTACATAGTCATCTCATGAGGACCTCTTGTGGTGTGGGGACCAAAAGTCTAGTCCCCAAATGGGAAACCATTTTAAATGATTAAAAAAGGTTTTCTGATAGTGCTTATGAAGTTTTAAGCTTTGGCCCATACCGCATG
Organism: Corydoras sp. C115; assembly: GCA_019802505.1. Classification (NCBI taxonomy): domain Eukaryota; kingdom Metazoa; phylum Chordata; class Actinopteri; order Siluriformes; family Callichthyidae; genus Corydoras; species Corydoras sp. C115. Next base: position 25,011 of record JAFMOC010000772.1, on the reverse strand, counting down.
ATTTTCTCTGTGTGTGTGTGTGTGTGTGTGTGGCGGAGTTCAGTTTCTTCCCCTATAGTTTATGAGTGGTATTACATGTTACACACTACAGGTACAGTTAGAAGAGTACGGAAGGAAGTTTGAACTATTTGAACAAAGTCGGACAGATATGGAGGAGCAAGGTTATGAATAATCTTAAAAGTTACCAGAAGGGTTTTGTAATCTAAGTGGAACTTCATGGGTAACCAGTGAAGCTGCTGCAAGACCAGAGTGATCATCAAAGAAAATATTTGTGCAGAGGATCAACAGGAAAACAAAAGGTAAGCACATTTATATACATATATAAATATATAATATATATATATATATATATATATATATATATATATATATATATATAAAACTTACTTTTTAGTTAGATATACTTTCTTAGTAATACTTGTTGTTAGGATTAATAAATAAATACCTAAATAATGCAATTTCTCCATTTATCCAAAGCTTCAGGTATGGGACATTTATTTTGAAACCGCGTGCAATTTAACGCCGTCATTAGTGCTAACAGATCGCCTTCAGGTGTAGAGACAGGGGTAGTTGTTAAATCGGGCAACACGGTTCACCATAAGAAACTGTAATGTCGGTGTGTGAAAGGTCCCCCTGTGGAACTGTAATGTGTGAGAAAGGTCCCCCTGAAAGTGTTATTATTCCAGAGGTGAGAACACAGTTTTTTCTGAGCAGGATGAAATCTTTCATTATTCTTAAAATACTATTTTCATGGATTAAACTATGATGTAAATTGTTATATTGCTTTATTTACAGATTGTGACAGAGTTTCCAGAGGAATTAGACATTTCTGTACCAAGACCGAGGAGGACTAAAAGTATCATAGTAAGTACTATATTAAGCATATAAACATAATTGTAGCTAGTAAGTATCATATAAAATTATACTAGTTCCATAAAATATGTTTTTTGAAATGTATAAAATGTAAGTGGGTATAACATGTGAAGTTCAGCAAAGTGACTAAAACATACAAAGAAAACTGAAATGTTGGCATCACTTTTCTTAAAAGCGGAGGACCAATTTTGCTGTGTGCAAACATAGTTTCAAATAGATCACTTTCACTTTTCACTCTCACTTTTTTCATAATGTGAACATTAAAAAGGAGTAACATTTGAAAACTCTTGTTTTTTATATTTAGATGAAAGACGCAAACCTTGAAGATTCTGGTGAACTATTTGATTCTACATCAGAGAGTGCAGATGATCACATTCCAGATACCTCCAGTGATGGCGAAGGTGATGCTAGCCTTGAACTAAACCTGTCAGCAAAACGTAAGCAAAATGTGGATGTCTCTGGCTTAGGGAATTCCCCGGTTTTCAATACTACATCAGACAGAATCACCATTGACCAGCACAGCTGTACATCTGAAGCAGAAGAGCCCAGTTCAAGTCAGAACATAACTGACAGCATAGTTGTTAGTGCAAGCAAAACAATAGGTGGACAAAGAGTGTATGACAAGAAACATTATTGCTTGTATTGCTCTAAACCTTATTCTAAGATGGCAAGACATCTTCAACATGTACATGAGAATGAATCGGATGTGGCCAAAGCTCTAAGCTTTCCGAAGGCTTCCAAGGAAAGAAAGAACCTGCTAGATTATATTCGCAACAGAGGAAACTATGCTCACAATGCTGCTGTTATGGAGTCTGGAAAGGGGAAACTTGTTCCATTTAAACGTCCACGTGAAGAAGTACAGGGAAATGATTTCATGCACTGTGCATATTGTCAAGCACTATTTAGAAGAAAGGTCCTGTGGCGACACGTGCGTAACTGTCAACTTAGGCCTGGATCGGTTGGCCCCAAACCTGGAAAAAAACGTGTTCAGTCTTTATGTACGTACACTGGGCCTGTGCCTTCACATGTCAGTAAAGAACTATGGGGAGTAATCAGTGCAATGAATCCTGATTCAGTCACAGATTTAATAAAAAATGACCAAGTCATTATTAATGTTGGGCAACACTTGCTGAACAAAGGTGGGAGATCAGCTAAGAATCAACAGCATGTGCGAGAGAAGATGCGAGAAATGGGAAGGCTTATTCACAATGCCAGAAAAGCCACCAGCTTGAAAAAAATGGAAGATCTCATTAATCCTAACAAGTACATGGCGGTGATCCAAGCTGTTAAGATTACATGTGGGTATGACTATCAAACCAACACGTTTTTGACCCCATCATTAGCAACCAAACTTGGGAATACTCTGGTTAAAGTAAGCAAACTCTTAAAAGCTTAGGGTTTAATCTCAAACAACACAGAACTTGTGAAGAATGCAAATGAGTTTCAAGAGATCCATCAGGAAAAGTGGAATGAGCTGATCTCTGCTACAGCATTGAGGAACATTAGGGAAGCAAAGTGGAATGTACCTACTCTCATGCCTTTTACCGAAGATGTCCAAAAAATGCATGCATATCTTAGTCAAGTGCAAGATGAGTTTTTCAATTTACTTACTGAAAATCCCTCTGCCAAAGCCTGGACAGATCTGGCAAAGGTGTGCCTGGCACAGATCATTCTATTCTATTTTCTTTTTCCATTCACACCTTTCTCATCAGCATGTGTTTTCAGTTCATCCCTGTTATTTCCTCCTCTCACAGACGCTCCTTTCCTCAGAGGAGAAGGCGCACTCTTGCACACCTGCGAACTCTGCGGCAGGTGAATACAAGCGAGCCCTTCACCTTCTCTGCAGGACTATGGAATTGTCAGTCAGCCACCAAGAAATCTGATTTCATTCCTGCTTTTGCAGCTCATGCTGGTCTTCAGGTTTTAGCCCTCACTGAGACGTGGATTCGCCCAGAGAATTCCGCGACACCAGCTGCCCTTTCAACTAATTTCCACTTATCTCACTCTCCTCGTATTGGCAAAAGAGGAGGCGGCACAGGTTTGCTTATTACCCACAAATGGAAATTCTCTTCTCTTACACTTTTATCAAACACTGTCTCATTCGAATTCCATGCACTGACAATCACTGAACCGGTTAAATGTCATTTTCTTGTCATCTATCGTCCCCCAGGTCAACTAGATAACTTTGTCGAGGAATTCGATATGCTATTATCATCTCTCCCAGATGATGGTTGTCCTCTTGTTGTCCTCGGCGATTTCAACATTCACTTAGACCGACCGTACGCCGCTGAGTTCCTCGATCTCATCTCCAGCCTGGACCTCCATCTACTCCGCACCTCAGCTACCCACCGGGCTGGCAACCAGCTCGACCTCATCATGACGCGCTCATGTCTCTCTTCTGACATACACATCACTCCACTTCATGAATCAGACCACTTCTTCATACAGTTCTCTGTCTCTCTTCCACCTTCTCCCGTGATCATCAGTAAAACATCTCAGGTACGTCACAATCTTAGTGCCCTCTCTAACACACTCTTTGCCGACTTGGTTACAGATACCCTTCCTAGCATCAGTAACTTCTTAACCCTTGACACCAACACTGCATCAAGCACATTCTGCTCCACCTTGGCTTCATGTCTTGATCAGGTCTGTCCAAAATCCACCAGGAAAACACATAGTTCTCCATCCAGTCCCTGGCTCACGGAGACGCTTCAGAAGCAACGTACTTCGCTTCGTTCTGCCGAAAGAAAGTGGCGCAAGTCTGGTCTGTCTTCAGACTTACCAGTCTTCACTTGCCACTTTCTCCAAGGATGTAACTGCTGCGAAATCCTTGTTCTTCCAGTCCAAGGTAACATGCATCTCAGATGCCCACACCTTATTCAGTACTTTCAACTCCCTACTAACTCCTCCCTCTCCCCCTCCCAACACTTCTCTGTCAGCTGATGTCCTTGCAACTTTTTTCACAGAAAAAATTGAGGGCATCAGCAAACTCTTTCATACTCACCATTTCCACAGCACTACATCTCACACATCCAGCCATCCAACCCTCTCCTCCTTCTCCCCTGTCACAGAATCTGACATCTCCAAAATTCTTCTTGCCAGTAACCCAACTACTTGCCCCCTTGATTCCATCCCATCCCACCTTCTTCAATCCATTGCCTCCTCCATCACACCAGCTCTCACACACATCATTAACTCCTCTCTCACGTCTGTGACTTTTCCAAATTGTTTTAAACAAGCCATAGTCAAACCCCTACTCAAAAAACCTACGCTCAACCCAAATTTGGTCGAGAGCTACAGACCTGTTTCTCTTTTACCTTTCCTGTCTAAAACACTTGAACGGGTGGTATCCACACAGGTCTCCAAATTTCTTAATCAGAATAATCTCCTTGATCCCAATCAATCCGGTTTTAGATGTGGTCACTCCACGGAGACAGCATTACTCTCTGTGATTGACTCACTTAAATCTGCCAAAGCCAAATCTCAATCCTCGGTCCTCATTTTGTTAGACCTTTCTGCAGCTTTTGATACAGTATATCATCAGATTCTACTGTCCACTCTAGCTGAATTAGGCTTTTCTGATACGACACTTGAATGGTTCCGATCCTATCTCACAGGAAGGACCTTCAAAGTGTCATGGAATGGGGTGATCTCTAACTCTCACCAAGTACGCACTGGTGTGCCTCAGGGCTCTGTACTTGGTCCTCTCCTCTTCTCTCTTTACATGACATCACTGAGCACAGTCATCCAGGCGCATGGTTTCTCTTACCACTGCTATGCTGATGACACTCAACTTCATCTGTCTTTTGCCCCTGATGACACCACCATCTCAAATCGGGTATCTGCATGCCTCTCCGACATATCTGTCTGGATGAAGGCCCGTCATCTCAAATTAAACTTAGAAAAAACAGAGCTTCTCATTATCCCTGCTAAACCCTCAATCCATCACAACCTGACCTTCCAAATTGATGGCTCCACAATCTCCCCAACTGATTCGGTCCGGAACCTTGGGTTCACAATAGACTCCCACCTTAAACTCTCTGATCATGTGATCAAAACCGCCCGTTCTTGTAGATTCCTTCTTTATAACATAAGGAAGATCAGACCCTTTCTGACTGAACATGCTACCCAACTGCTTGTTCAAGCCCTAGTCCTATCCCGGCTTGATTATTGTAATGCACTTCTTGACGGTATCCCAACTTCCACCATCAGACCTCTTCAACTAATTCAAAACTCTGCAGCCCGACTCGTGTTTAACCAGCCCAAGCGAACTCATGTCACTCCATTACTCACTTCCCTCCATTGGCTTCCTGTAGCTGCTCGCATTCAGTACAAGTCGCTGACTCTGGCATACAGAACCATTTCTGGATCTTCCCCCTCTTACCTTCACTCTATCTTTTCAAAATACACTCCGACTCGTACACTTCGCTCCAGTGAGGATTGTCGCCTGGCGATTCCACCTCACCGAGGAGCTAATTCTCATTCTGTGGCGTTCACCACTGCAAAATGGTGGAACGATCTTCCCAACTCTGTCCGTAAGGCAGAATCTCTAAACAGTTTTAAGAAACTACTTAAGACGCATCTATTTAACAAATACCTGTTATAAAATAAAAAATAAAATAAAAAAAAGGGGGGGGGGGGGCGCAGCTTCGAATAACAATCAGGTTTGATGAACTTACAGTATAGTTGGTTTTCTCCATGGCTTCTGACTTGTGGTGTTCTCATTTGTAAGTCGCTTTGGATAAAAGCGTCTGCTAAATGACTAAATGTAAATGTATTTAATCGACGCAGGGAAGGAGAGGTTTGCTAGCATGCCTTTATCTGCATTTTTATCAAGAGACACTTCTGATCACCATGAGGATGTGGACTGGGCACTCTCTGAAGTGGAAAAAAAAACTCTGTAGACACTTCTCAAGGGTTGTCATCAGGGGAAAGCGTGGTCGCCCGGTTCCAATTCTTCTGACTTCAAAAATGCAGCATGCATTAGAACTGCTTGTTAAGCAGAGAGAAACTTGTGGGGTTCAAGAAGACAACAGCTATATGTTTGCAAGACCAGAAGCCATGACACATTTCCGAGAATCAGACTGCCTTCGCAACGTTGCAAAGATGTGTGGTGCAAAATGTCCTGGGTCTCTGACATCTACCAGATTAAGAAAGCATGCTGCTACTCTTTCAACTGTGCTAAATATGACAGACACCGAGATGGACCAGCTGGCTAATTTTCTTGGACATGATATAAGGATCCATCGAGAGTTCTATCGACTGCCTGAGAAGACCCTTCAACTCGCCAAAATTAGAAAAGTTCTAATGGCGCTTGAGCAAGGAAGATTAGCTGAGTTTCATGGCAAGAACTTGGATGAAATTGGGCTAGATCCTGATGGTGTGACATTTTATTTTTACTTTTTTACTATATATTTCTTTTTGTTTGATCGCATAGTTAAGCTGTAATTTGTATGACTTCCATAGAAAGAGCTGTGGACAGTGATGAAGAGCACAGGAGCATACAGGAGGGAAGCTGTTCACCTGCAGTTAGTGGTATGTCAGTAAATTGCTGTTAAAAGACTATAGTTTTCCCTTATTGTAATAAATTTACTTTCATGTATTTGTTGAGGTCCTAATGTACAATAAGAACTTTATTGATCTCTATTTCTTAATAATTTTCCACAGAGCAATCGGCAGAAATTAAACTTTCTTCTAGCTTGAGCAATGAACTGCTGTCACCACAGCCCAAACAACGCAAACAGTCATCAGACAATGAGATGTCATCAGAAGTTAGTGCTATAAGGTCTTCCTTCAAAGGTGATCTTATTTTTCATTTCTACTTCCTATGTCAGTGATGATTGTCTTTTATTTCTTAAGAAATGTTCAGACAATGTAATACTTCAGCTTATACACATTTTAATTTCAAATGTATTTTTCTGACCACTTTAAGGTAATGCTACCAAGAAGAAGAAAACACCCTGGAAGCAGACGGAGGTGCAAGCTGTGGAAAGGCACATGAGTAGATTCATCACCTCATGTATTGTACCAGCAAAGCACGACTGTGAGAGGTGTTTAAGAGCTGAACCAGAAGTTCTTAAGAACCGGGACTGGAAGAATTAAAAATATTATGTTTATAATAGAATAACAGCTTATAAAAGAAAATTGCAACATAAATAACATGTGAAATAAAATAAAAAAAATCCATTGTTATACTAAGTGAACAAGTGTTCGATTTTTTCTGTTGTTGTTGAACTGAGTTGAGTTTTATCCTATTACCTGCTGTGGTATGCATTCCCCATTAGCCATGTTTATTAGATTTTTCACGAGTCCCCATATATGACGATCAAGACATTACTTCGTCTTTTGGGATGTTTAAAGGCGTGTATAAGCTAACGGAACATTGGTTATTGTGCCAGATTCTTTTTGAACCTCTAAAACCTTTAGAAAGGGTGGTCCCCACAGTTGATGATCAGAATGTTGGTCCCCGATAAACATGAAAACCAGTATGTGTGTGTAAGTGTGTGTGTGTGATGTCAGACTCACCTGTGAGGTCAATGCTGTGCAGGTGGGTCGGTCCCAGCAGCCGTGTGTGTGTGTTTGTGTGTGTGTGTGGTCTCAGACTCACCTGTGAGGTCAATGCTGTGCAGGTGAGTCTGTCCCAGCAGCAGGTGTGTGTGTAAGTGTGTGTGTGGTCTCAGACTCACCTGTAGGTCAATGCTGTGCAGGTGGGTCAGTCCCAGCAGCAGGTGTGTGTGTGTGTGAGAGTGTGTGTGTGTGTAAGTGTGTGTGTGTGTGTGATCGCAGACTCACCTGTGAGGTCAATGCTGTGCAGGTGAGTCAGTCCCAGCAGCAGGTGTGTGTGTGTGTGTGTGATGTCAGACTCACCTGTGAGGTCAATGCTGTGCAGGTGGGTCAGTCCCAGCAGCAGGTGAGTGTGTGTGTGTGTGTGTGTGTGTGTGTGGTCTCGGACTCACCTGTGAGGTCAATGCTGTGCAGGTGGGTCAGTCCCAGCAGCAGGTGTGTGTGTGTTTGTGCGTGCGTGTGTGTGTGTGTGTGTGGTCTCAGACTCACCTGTGAGGTCAATGCTGTGCAGGTGGGTCAGTCCCAGCAGCAGGTGTGTGTGTGTGTGTGTGTGTGTTTGTGTGTGTGTGATGTCAGACTCACCTGTGAGGTCAATGCTGTGCAGGTGGGTCAGTCCCAGCAGCAGGTGTGTGTGTGTGTGTGTGTGTGATGTCAGACTCACCTGTGAGGTCAATGCTGTGCAGGTGGGTCAGTCCCAGCAGCAGGTGTGTGTGTGTGTGTGTGTGTGTGTGTGTGTGTGTGTGTGGTCTCAGACTTACCTGTGAGGTCAATGCTGTGCAGGTGGGTCAGTCCCTGCAGCAGGTGTGTGTGTGTGTGTGTGTGTGTGTGTGTGTGTGTGTGATGTCAGACTCACCTGTGAGGTCAATGCTGTGCAGATGGGTCAGTCCCAGCAGCAGGTTCTCCTGCAGGGTGCTGATGCTGTTCCCGGGCAGGTGCAGCTCCTGTAAGAGGGGCGTGGCCGCGAGGTGCTGCGCGGTCACATGGCTCAGGTTGGTGTACTGGATGGTGATGGAGGTGGTGTCGGCGGGCAGGCCGGCGGTCGGGTACTGAGACAGCTCCGCGTCTGGACACACCACCTCCAAAGAGACGCTCCCGAAGTGACAGGTGCAGCGCGGCGGACACGAGGTGGCGCTGTGCGGCTGCACATGAGGACTGCGAGGGCGAGGACGCAGTGCCACTCCATCTGCACTGCAGACATTAAAACATTAAATGAAATTCATCTGAAAAACGTCTTTAGAATGTCTCTCAGTGAACAGATGAACAGTGAACAGATTTGATGTTGATACTTAATAAACTGAACTTTGAACTTAAACATTGAACTTAAATAAAGTTTATATAAATAAAAATTTAATAATTTGTATCACAGGCGGCACGGTGGCTTAGTGGTTTAGCATGTTCTCCTCTCAGCACTAGGGATTCCCGATCTGGGTGGAATTTGCATGTTCTCCCCGTGTCTGCGGGGGTTTCCTCCGGGTTCTCTGGTTTCGTCCCACAGTCCAAAAACATGGATCAAGGTCAATTGAATTCTCCAAATTGCCCCATATAGAGTGTGTGTGTGTATGTGTGAGTGTGTGTACAGTGATAGATTGGTGTCCTGTCCTGGGTGTATCTGCCCTGCGCCCGAGACGTTATCCCCTGAATGGACATGGGGAACCCCCCCCCCATGACCCTAATAAAGGATAAAGCAGAAGATGGATGGATGAATTAATAGTTTGCATCACATGGAAATTTTCATTCATTCATTCATTCATTATCTCCCACTTTATCCTCTATTAGTATTGCCATGTTCCCCATGCCCATCCAGTGGAGAAAGTCTCAGGTGCTGGGCAGATACAGCCAGGACAGGGGGGGAAATCTATCACTGTACACACACTCACACACACACACACACACACACACACACACTCTATATGGGGCAATTTGGAGAACTCAATTGACTTGATCCATGTTTTTGGACTGTGGGAGGAAACCAGAGAACCCGGAGGAAACCCCCACAGACACGGGGAGAACATGCAAACTCCACCCAGATTGGGATTCGAACCGGGAATCCCTAGTTCTGAGAGGAGAACATGCTAAACCACTAAGCCACCGTGCCACGCACATGGAAATTTTGAGAAATATAATTAGGGCAGAACGGTGTCATAGTGGTCAGCACGTTCACCTCCCATCTGTGTGGAGCTCATTATATTTTAGTTTATTAATTATTTTATTAATTTGAATTATTTCATTGAGAAAGTATTTTATCTATCTAAACATAAAATATAATATACATATATAATATACAAATATACATATATGGGTGGTTTAGTGTTTAGCATGTTCTCCTCTCAGCACTAGGGATTCCCGGTTCGAATCCTCATCTAGGTGGAGTTTGCATGTTCTCCCCGTGTCCGCGTGGGTTTCCTCCGGGTTCTCCGGTTTCCTCCCACAGTCCAAAAACATGGATCAAGGTCAAGTGAATTCTCCAAATTGCCCCATATAGAGTGTGTGTGTTTGAGTGAGTGTGTGTACAGTGATAGATTGGTGTCCTGTCCAGGGTGTATCTGCCCAGCACCCAAAACGTTCTCCCCCCGACCCTAATAGAGGATAAAGTGGAAGATTATTGCCCTTTGTGTTCTGAACCCAACCAATCTTGGGATACTTGTAGGATGCTTTGGATAAAATTTGTCCGTCATGAACCATCTGACCTCACAAATGCTCATCTGGATGAGGAACACAAGGATACGAAGCAAGATGACCTCACCAAAATATTAATAATGACACAGATGCAAAGGAGGGACTGCTAATAATAAAAGTCAAAAAGTCAAAAATAAAATATTATTATTTATTATTATTATTATTATTATTAATTATTATTATTATTATTATTATATTATTATTAGGGTGGCACAGAGGTTGGCATGTTCTCCTCCCATCGCTAGGGAATCCCAATCTGGGTGGAGTTTGCATGTTCTCCCCGTATCCGCGTGGGTTTCCTCCGGGTTCTCCGTTTCCCACAGTCCAAAAACATGGATCAAGTCAATTGAATTCTGCAAATTGCTCCAGGACATCAAGTCCTGAATTTTAGGCCTGCATCACTTTTCAAAAAAGTGAGACCCGGGGCAATTGAGGGCTTAGTGAGTGATTTAAAAACTGAACAATGATGCAGAAGGCAATTGTTATTAAGATGTGATACAAATGCAGCATGCAGAAGAGGTGAAGTCTTTGAAGCTTCAAAAAATAGCTAGGACCCTCTACAATGGCCATGGGGTTCCCCATGTCCATCCAGGGGAGAATATTTCGGGCACTGGGCAGATACACCCAGGACAGGGGGGCAATCTATCACTGTACACACACTCACACACACACACACACACACTCTATATGGGACAATTTGAACTGTGGGAGGAAATAGCATTTGCAAACTTTTTACGAGAAACACAGACAAACAGATAACTAATAATAACTAAAATAATAATAATAATAATAATAATAATAATGGTGGCACAGGGGCTTAGTGGTTTAGCATAAGGATTACTATGGATTCCCAGTTCGAATCCCCATCTGGGTGGAGTTTCCATGTTCTCCCCGTGTCCGCGTGGGTTTCCTCCGGGTTCTCCGGTTTCCTCCCACAGTCCTGGCGTCCTGTCCTGGGTGTGTCTGCCTGGCGCCCGAGACGTTCTCCCCTGGATGGGCATGGGGAACCCCCCCCCCCCCCCCCCCCCCCCCCCCCCCGCGACCCTAATAGAGGACAAAGCGGAAGATAATGAATGAATAATAATAATAATAATAATAATAATAATAATAATCCATCCATTATCTTCAGCCTTATCCTCTATTAGGGTTGTGGTGGGGTTCCTCATGCCCATCCAGGGGAGAACGTTTCGGGCGCTGAGCAGATACACCCAGGACAGGACGCCAATCTATCACTGTACACACACTCACTCACACACACACACACACACACACACACTCTATATGGGGCAATTTGGTGAACTCAGTTGACTTGATCCATGTTTTTGGACTGTGGGAGGAAACCGGAGAACCCGGAGGAAACCCACGCAGGCACGGGAAGAACATGCAAACTCCACCCAGATGGGGATTCGAACCTAGGGAATCCCTAGTGCTGAGAGGAGAACATGCCAAACCACTAAGCCACCGTGCCACCCTAATAATAATAATAATAATAATAATAATAATAATAATAATAATAATAATAATAATAATAACCTTTTTGAGTGAAAAAGAGAATTTTAGTCACAACTGTGTTCATAGCTTTTTATTTTCTCAATAAAATGCATTTAAACCTTTAAATAACTCAAATTTATCAAACAATAAAGATAAACCAGTCATTTTCTGTTTGAGTTCAATTGAACTATTAAAATAAATCACAATATATATATATATATATATATATATATATATATATATATATATATATATATATATATATATATATATATAAATTATAAAAAAAAATTTGTTTGTTTTTTTGTTTTTAATAAAAAAATATTAAACATTTTTGTAGAATTTTTCCTCCCTTCATTTTATAAGACGTCAGCTGCAGCGTGTGTAATGAAACAACCTTACCTTTCAGTCGAATCTTTGATAATTAGTTGTGTTGCTCTGGTCCTCGTTACTTCGTTAGCATGTGGACAGACAGTGCTTTTGGAAATTTCGGCTGCACTGACTGGAACATGGGTCAGAGGGAAGTCTGTCACTAAACAAACATCAGCCCTCCGCTGTCCAAAAGTCACTCACCGAAGACTGAGGAGAACATGCCATTTGCTTTGTCTGGACATTATGACGTCCTGTCTGAGATCACCTTTAAAAGAAGTCACCGAGGAGTTCAGAACACAATGCAACTCAAAGTATTAATTACCCCTTCGTTATTTGATTTAATGCAGATTTCCAATCAATATTCCCGATCAATCATTCACATGAAGGTCTCCGGATCGTCACTCACGTTGCACAATACTGCTGACTCGGTTTGTTTTCATGCACAGGATTCAGACTGATAACTCTCTTTGTGTAAGCCGTTCTGCCTGCTGCCCCAGAGAACCCCACAGCAGGACACTTGCCTACCCTTATAAATATTTTTTGGTAATTTGGAGGGAGTGGGGGTGGCATGGTGGCTTAGTGGTTAAGCATGTTCTCTTCTCAGTGCTGGGGATTCCGGTTCGAATCCCAATCTGGGTGGAGTTTGCATGTTCTCCCTGTGTCCGCGTGGGTTTCCTCCGGGTTCTCCGGTTTCCTGGATCAAGGTGAATTGAGTTCTCCAAATTGGCCCATATAGAGTGTGTGTGTGTGTGAGTGAGTGTGTGTACAGTGATGGATTGGCGTCCTGTCCTGGGTGTATCTGCCCAGCGCCTGAAACGTTCTCCCCTGGATGGGCATGGGGAACCCCCCCCCCCCACCCCCCTAATAGAGGATAAAGCGGAAGATAATGAATGGATGACACCTAATTTAATATTCAGTGATGTTTTTTTATATGGGGTACTGGAACCGGAGTGGCACGGTGGCTTAGTGGTTTAGCATGTTCTCCTCTCAGCAGTAGTGATTCCGGTTCGAATCCCCATCTGGGTGGAGTGTGCATGTTCTCCCCGTGTCCGCGTGGGTTTCCTCTGGGTTCTCCGGTTTCCTCCCACAGTCCAAAAACATGGATCAAGGTCAATTGAGTTCTCTAAATTTCCCCATATAGTGTGTGTGTGTGTGTGTGTGTGTGTGTGTGTGTGTGTGTGTGTGTGTGTGTGTGAGTGAGTGTGTGAGTGTTCTCCCCTGGGTGGGCATGGGGAACCCCCCCCCCGCGACCCTAATAGAGGATAAAGCGGAAGACAATGGATGGATGGATGTACACGTTGGCTTAGTGTTTAGCATGTTCTCTTCTCAGCACTGGGGATTCCGGTTCGAATCCCAATCTGGGTGGAGTTTGCATGTTCTTCCCCGTGTCCGCGTGGGTTTCCTCCCACAGTCCAAAAACATGGATCAAGGTCAATTGAATTCTCCAAATAGCCCCATATAGAGTGTGTATGTGTGAGTGAGTGTGTGTACAGTGATAGATTGGCGATCTGTCCTGGGTGTAGGAGAACCCCCCCCCCCTCCCCTTCCCAGGACCCTAATAGAGGATAAAGCAGAAGATAATGGATGGATGGATGGTTTCAGTGAATGAACCTCATTTCCGGCGGCGGCGGTTCGAACCCAGTTGTTCCTCCCACAGTCCAAAAACATGGATCAAGTTAATTGAGTTCTCTAAATTGCCCCATATAGAGTGTGTGTGTGAGTGAGTGTGTGTACAGTGATAGATTGGCGCCCTGTCCTGGGTGTATCTGCCCAGCGCCAGAAACCTTCTCCCCTGGATGGGCATGGGGAACCCTACCGCGACCCTAATAGAGGATAAAGCGGGAGATAATGAATGAAAGAATGAACTGGAATGTAGTTTTTAGAACTTTGCTGATTTCTTTTTTTAATGCAGCCCTCGCTCCACAGCAGACAGACGCGCGCGTTCCAGCCGGCGTCACCGCCATGAGCGCGCCTCCGAGCGCGCAGTGACGGACGCGCACGCGACACCCGCAGCACCTGCCCCGCTGCCCCACACCCTCCCGGGACAGGACAACCATGGAGAACTCCAGCAGTCCCGTGCTGACCACCGGCCTCTTGAGATTCTCGGATGGCGGTTCGAACGCGTCCGCGGACGCGGCCATGGCGGTGTGGCAGGTGCCGAAGGAACCCGCGGGCGCCGGACGCGCTCTGGCTCCGTTCTGGGACTCCCCCCTGAGCCACGGCATGAACGTGCTGGTGGGCTTCATCCTGTGCTTCACCATGCTGGGGCTCGGCTGCACGGTGGAGGTCAGTCAGATGGCCGAGCATGTGCGCAAGCCGATCGGGGTCCTGCTCGCCGCCATCTGCCAGTTCGCCATCATGCCCCTGGTGGCGTTCCTGCTGGCGCTCGCCTTCTCTCTGGACGACGTGGCCGCTGTGGCCGTGCTGCTGTGTGGCTGCTGCCCCGGGGGCAACCTGTCCAACCTCATGACCCTGCTGGTCAACGGCGAGATGAACCTCAGGTCAGCAATAATAATAATAATAATAATAATAATAATAATAATAATAATAATAATAATAATAAATTAGTAAAAAAAAATATTGGAACTAATTAAAACTCTTTGTCTGCTGATAACATTTCTAATATTTAATATTCTTACATTTATTTACTGAATTCTTGATGTTGATGAAATGCATTGGGAAACAGACGTTTCAAACGATAATAGTTCACTCATTCATTCATTATCTCCCGCTTTATCCTCTATTAGGGTTGCGGTGGGGTTCCCCATGTCCATCCAGGGGAGAACGTTTCGGGCGCTGGGCAGATAGACCCAGGACAGGGCGCCGATCCATCGCTGGGCACACACTCACTCACACAGACACACTCTATATGGGGCAATTTGGAAAAATTCAATTGACTTGATCCATGTTTTTGGACTGTGGGAGGAAACCGGAGAACCCAGAGGAAACCCACACGGACACGGGGAGAACATGGAAACTCCACCCAGATGGGGAATCGAACCGGGAATCCCTAGCGCTGAGAGCCGAACGTGCTAACCACTAAGCCATTTTTTTATTCATTAAGCCTTCAGTAATTAAATATATTATAGTAAAATAATAAATGAATGATAATTTCCCCCTTGGTTAACTTAATTAGACACTCGGGGTTAAACGTGGGGTTTGATGCGGGGGTGTCTACTCTAAACAATATATACATATTAAATTGTATTATATTAAAATAATAAATGAATGATAATTTCCCCCTTGGTTAACTTATTTAGTAACTCGGGGTTAAATGTGGGGTTTGAGGAGTCGGTGTCCAAACTGTATATACGTATTATATTATAGTAAATTATAAATGAAGGGCATGGGGAACCCCTTTAAAGGTGGGGTTTAATACGTATTGTATTATAGTAAAATAATGAATGATAATTTCCCTCTTTGGTTAACTTTAATTATACAGTGTAGCTGGTTTTCTCCATAATTACTGACTTGTGATGTTCTCATTTGTAAGTCGCTTTGGATAAAAGCGTCTGCTAAATGACTAAATGTAAATATTATATTATAATAAAATAATAAATTAATAATAATTTGCCCCCTTTGGTTAACTTATTTATACTCGGGGTTAAACGTGGGGTTTGATGAGGGGGTGTCTACTCTAAACAATATATACATATCATATTAAAGTAAATTAATATATTCATTCAAACTCGGGGATAAACGTGGGGTTTGATGAGTCGGTGTCCAAACAGTATATACATATTATATTATATTATATTATATTATATTATATTATATTATATTATATTATATTATATTATATTATAGTAAAATAATCAATTAAGTCATGAGGACCCCCCCCCCGCGACCCCAATAGGGGATAAAGCTGAAGATAATGGATGGACGGATGGATGTTTCTAAACCTTAAAAACGCCCCTGGTCTAAAAACGCCCTGGTGGGGGTTCCAATACTTTTGCTCATATAGTAAATGTAGCAGTGACCATTGTGGAGGCTCACCTTCAGCACGACGTCGGATAATGAATGAATGAATTATTTCCCCCTTGGTTAACTTGATTAGACACTCGGGGTTAAACGTGGGGTTTAATGAGGGGGTGTCCAAACAATATATACATATTATTCATTCATTCATTCATTCATTTAATCATTCATTCATTATCTATCTATCGCTGGGCACATACATATTATATTATATTATATTATATTATATTATATTATATTATATTATATTATATTATATTATATTACAGTAAAATAATTAAATAAGTTAACCAAGGGGGAAATTATCATTTGACACTCGAGGTTAAACGTGGGGTTTGATGAGTCGGTGTCCAAAAAATATATATTATATTATATTATATTATATTATATTATATTATATTATATTATATTATATTATATTATATTATATTATATTATATTATTCATTCATTATCTCCCGCTTTATCCTCTATTAGGGTCGCGGTGGGGTTTCCCATGCCCATCCAGGGAAGAACGTCTCGGGCGCTGGGCAGATACACCCAGGACAGGGCGCCAATCCATCACTGGGCACACACTCACTCACACAGACACACTCTATATGGGGCAATTTGGAGAATTTAATTGACTTGATCCATGTTTTTGGACTGTGGGAGGAAACCAGAGAACCCGGAGGAAACCCACACGGACACGGGGAGAACATGGAAACTCCACCCAGATGGGGATTCGAACCGGGAACCCCTAGCGCTGAGAGGCGAACGTTATATTATATTATATTATATTATATTATATTATATTATATTATATTATATTATATTATATTATATTATATTATATTATATTATATTACATTAAATTAAATTATCAGCGATGGATTGACGCCCTGTCCTGGGTGTATCTGCCCAGCGCCCGAAACGTTCTCCCCTGGATGGGCATGGGGAACCCCACCGCGACCCTAATAGAGGATAAAGCGGGAGATAATGAATGAATGAATGAATGAATTATATTATATTATATTATATTATATTATATTATATTAAGGGTGGCACGGTGGCTTAGTGGTTTAGCATGTTCTCCTCTCAGCACTGGGGATTCCCGGTTCAAATCCCCATCTGGGTGGAGTTCCCATGTTCTCCCCGTGTCCGCGTGAGTTTCCTCCGGGTTCTCCGGTTTCCTCCCACAGTCCAAAAATTGGACAAATTGCCCCATATAGAGTGTGTGTGTGTGTGTGAGAGTGAGTGTGTGTACAGAGATAGATTGCCCCCCTGTCCTGGGTGTATCTGCCCAGCACCTGAAACGTTCTACCCTGGATGGGCATGGGGAACACCACCGCGACCCTAAAAGAGGATAAAGAGGAAGATAATGGATTGATGAATGAATGAATGAATGAATATTATATTATAGTAAAATAATGAATGATGAATGAATGAATGAATTTCTCCTTGGTTAACTTATTTAGACACTCGGAGTTAAACGTGGGGTTTGATGAGGGGGTGTCCAAACAATATATATATATAGGGGGGTATATATACTGTATATATAGTAAAATAATAAATGAATGATAATTTAAACCTGGTCCTCAGCGTTCTAATGACCATCTCGTCGTCGGTGCTGGCGCTGTTCCTGCTGCCGCTGTGTCTGTGGTTGTACAGTCGTCCGTGGATCGACACGCCCATCGTGCAGCTGCTGCCCCTCGGGGCGGTGACCCTCACCCTCTGCAGCACCCTCATCCCCATCGCGCTCGGCGTGGCGCTCAGGTTCCGCTACCCCCGAGCCGCCGACATCGTGCTGAAGGTGAGCCTCCACAATGGTCACTGCTACATTTACTATATGAGCAAAAGTATTGGAACCCCCACCAGGGGCGTTTTTAGGGTTTAGAAACATCCATCGATCTATCCATTATCTTCAGCTTTATCCTATATCAGGGTTGGGGGGGGGGGGGGTTCTCCATGTCCATCCAGGGGAAAACGTTTGGGGCGCTGGGCAGATACACCCAGGACAGGGGGGCAATCTATCACTGTAATTCAATTCACCTTGATCCATGTTTTTGGACTGTGGGAGGAAACCGGAGAACCCGGAGGAAACCCACGCGGATACGGGGAGGACATGGAAACTCCACCCATATTGGGATTCGAACCGGGAATCCCTAGCGCTGAGAGGAGAACATGCTAAACCACTAAGCCACTGTGCCGCCAAACCTATATCAATAAAACTTAAGCCAACCATCCATTGTCTACCCCAACTAGGGTTTTGGGGGTGGGGTGGGGGGGGGGTTCTCCATGCACCTCCAGGGAAGAAAGGTTTGGGCGGTGTGATCTTTAGATACACCCAGGACAAAAACATGGATCAAGGTCAATTGAATTCTCCAAATTGCCCCATATAGAGTGTGTGTGTGTGAGTGAGTGTGTGTACAGTGATAGATTGGCATCCTGTCCTGGGTGTATCTGCCCAGCGCCCGAAACGTTCTCCCCTGGATGGGCATGAGGAATCGCCCCCCCCCTCCCTCCATGGATGAATGAATGGATTGTGCCAAATTAAACCAAACAACTGTAATCTCTATAACAGTGCTGGTTGCTGGTCGGGTTACTAAGGTTTTCTGAACGTTTTGGTAACTTTTAAGCCTTATTATTATTATTCTATTCCGTTATTCTTCTCATTCCGGCATTCTCATTCTCATTTTTTCATTATGGGGTAGTAAAAATACCCTCTGTCTAAAATGATCACATGCCACACCTAAACGATGCAGATCAGACACAAATGGGACAATATGAGGGGACAGGGGCTCTTCTGTTACCACAATCAGCATGATAAGGGTTAACCAGAGAAGAACAGGCGCAGGAGTGGGGTGAAGGAGGACAGCCGGAGGAAACAGATAAAGCCATTGAGGGTGTGGCAGCTTGGCAGGGTAATGGGAAGGAAAGCAGCGTTCATTAAAGAAAGTGGATTAAAGCTCCCAAATTAGTAACAGTCCAGTGAGCGCACGTCTACGTTTCTATGACATCGAGTCCTGGATTTGTAATTGGAGACGTTTCTTTGACTCGACACACTGCGACTTTCACAGCTAAAGATTATTTATGAGAAAAGGGGATCCGACGTAACGTCAAAGAAAAGCAGTTCAAATGTAAATGTAAATCAACAAAAGCATTGGAACCCCCACCATTACACCTGCATCCAATTTTAAACTGGCCCCCACTCAGCTGCCACCGTTCTGAGAGTTCAGAATGGAACCTCAGTGGAACCTTTGCCCAATCATCCAAAATATAGATGTGAGGACCTGCTGCACAATCTCTATTGAAGGGGTTGAGGTCAGGGCTCTTCCACACCCAACCAGCAGGGGTGCGATTCCCGTACAAACCTAGGGATTCCCGTGTGTGTGTGTGTGTGTGTGTGAGTGTGTGTCCAGTGATAGATTGACGCCCCCCGTGTCCGAGTGGGTTTCCTCCGGGTTCTCCGGTTTCCTCCCACAGTCCAAAACCATTGGATCAAGGTCAATTGAGTTCCCCAAATTGCCCCATATAGAGTGTGTGAGTGTGTGTTCAGCGATAGATTGGTGTCCTGTCCTGGGTGTATCTGCCCAGCGCCCGAAATGTTCTCCTCTGGATGGGCATGGGGAACCCCCCCCCACCCTAATAGAGGATAAAGCGGAAGATAATGGATGGATTATACAATTTCTAATACAATACAAAACCTGCTCGCCATCTTTATTATTTAGATATTTGTCTCTTTACGGTTTTCTACGGGACACTGCTCTCACACGAACACACACCCGATATTTATCTGTTGTTTCCGAGGCTGATATGATATATATTTTTTAGATTTTTAGTTCTGATAGGATCACGCAATTTAGTTCCAAGTTGTTTTGCGTCGTAGGTCAGGTGTTCTGAAGGAATGTTTAAAGGTTTAGAAAATAGACAAGCCTAAGTCTAACGTCACTAAATGAACAGCAAGGTTATTTGTTTTCATTCCCTCATTTTGTTTAGTGCCCATTGATAGATTGGTGTCCTGTCCTGGGTGTATCTGCCCAGCGCCCGCGAAACGTTCTCCCCTGGATGGGCATGGGGAACCCCCTCCCCCAACCCTAATATAGGATAAAGTGGAAGATAATGGATGAATAAATAGTTCAACTAAAAAAAGCATGTTATTTTTTCATTTCTATAAGTCTGGATGTTTAACTGATGTTAATGAGAGTTTTATTTTGTATAACATTTGGCAGAAATCTTAAAATTCTATAAATACTGAACTGCAATTTCGACAGTATCCCTGTGACGCCATGTCGATGACAAAACAATGTTTTATTAATAATAAAAAAAAAAAAGAAGCATCAAATATATCTGTGTATGTATATATATATATATATATATATATATATATATATAATTATATATATATATAAATAAAAAATTATATATAATATATATAATTCATTCATTCATTATCTCCCGCTTTATCCTCTATTAGGGTCGTGGGGGGGGGGGGGGGTTCCCATGCCCATCCAGTGGAGAACGTTTCGGGCGCTGGGCAGATACACCCAGGACAGGGCGCCAATCCATTGCTGGGCACACACTCACACACACACACTCTATATGGGGCAATGATCTATGTTTTTGGACTGTGGAAGGAAACCGGAGAACCCGGAGGACACCCACGCAGACACGGGGAGAACATGGAAACTCCACCCAGATGGGGATTCAAACCGGGAATCCCTAGAGAGGAGAACATGCTAAACCACTAAGCCACCGTGCCGCCTATATATATATATATGCAGATTGTCACAGTAGTCTACCTCGGGCTGAAGCGGTGGCGCATAGGAAGCGCAGACCGCGGCGTTACACGCGCTGAAGGGAGCCAGGCACGCAGGTAGCTGAGAACAGGTTTATTAAAGGTGCAGTGCACCACAAAACAAGAGGTACAAAAGAGACTAAGTGACATAAAACAACAACCAGCACCGATGACAAGAAACAATGGACATAAATACAAAAAGACACCCGACCACGTGCACAAGACAAACCAATGATAATACAGAGTTAATTAACGAAACAAATGAGCACTGAAAGTTAATTAACTTAAACGAACGGGACGAAACACAAAACAGGTGACAGGTGCCCTAGGCACCTGTTACATTACCACCGCCCCTGCGGTCGCGCAACGGGGGGACGCGACCAAGAGAAAAAAAAGAGCGAGGAGATGGCCACGCACTCTGGCTGCGTGGCGAGGCGGGCGCCCCCTGGCGGCATGGCGAGGCGGGCGCCCCCTGGCGGCGTGGCGAGGCGGGTCCCCCCTGGCGGCGTGGCGAGGCGGGCGCCCCCTGGCGGCGTGGCGTGCGACGTGCGGCCACTGCTGTTCGGGCTGGGCGGTGTGCGACCCCTGATGCTCGGGCTGGGCGGCGTGCGGCCCCTGATGCTCGGGCTGGGCGGCGTGCGGCCCCCTGGGCTTCGGGATGGGCGGCGTGACGCCCCTGGTCTTCGGGATGGGCGGCGTGACGCCCCCTGGGCTTCGGGGTGGGCGGCGTGACGCCCCTGGGCTTCGGGGTGGGCGGCGTGACGCCCCTGGGCTTCAGGATGGGCGGCGTGACGCCCCCTGGGCTTCGGGATGGGCGGCGTGACGCCCCTGGGCTTCGGGAAGGGCGGCGTGATGTCCCTGGGCTTCGGGATGGGCGGCGTGATGCCCCCTGGGCTTCGGGATGGGCGGCGTGACGCCTCTGGGCTTCGGGATGGGCGGCGTGACGCCCCTGGGCTTCGGGATGGGCGGCGTGACGCCCCTGGTCTTCGGGATGGGCGGCGTGACGCCCCTGGGCTTCGGGATGGGCGGCGTGCGGCCCCTGATGCTCGGGCTGGGCGGCGTGACGCCCCCTGGGCTTCGGGATGGGCGGCGTGCGGCCCCTGATGCTCGGGCTGGGCGGCGTGACGCCCCCTGGGCTTCGGGATGGGCGGCGTGACGCCCCTGGGCTTCGGGATGGGCGGCGTGACGCCCCTGGGCTTCGGGGTGGGCGGCGTGACGCCCCTGGGCTTCGGGGTGGGCGGCGTGACGCCCCTGGGCTTCGGGATGGGCGGCGTGACGCCCCTGGGCTTCGGGATGGGCGGCGTGACGCCCCCTGGGCTTCGGGATGGGCGGCGTGACGCCCCCTGGGCTTCGGGATGGGCGGCGTGACGCCCCTGGGCTTCGGGATGGGCGGCGTGATGCCCCTGGGCTTCGGGATGGGCGGCGTGACGCCCCTGGGCTTCGGGATGGGCGGCGTGACGCCCCTGGACTTCGGGATGGGCGGCGTGACGCCCCTGGACTTCGGGATGGGCGGCGTGACGCCCCTGGACTTCGGGATGGGCATGCGCGCTGGTAGGACCTCAGCGGGCATGCATGCTGGCTGGACCTCAGCGGGTTCGCACGCTGGCAGGACCTCGGCGGGCACGCACGCTGGGCGGACCTCGGCGGGCACGCATGCTGGTAGGACCTCGGCGGGCACGCACGCTGGGCGGACCTCGGCGGGCACGCACGCTGGGCGGACCTCGGCGGGCACGCACGCTTGGCGGACCTCGGCGGGCACGCACGCTGGCAGGACCTCAGCAGGTTCACACACTGGCAGGACCTCGGCGGGCACGCACGCTGGGCGGACCTCGGCGGGCACGCACGCTGGCAGGGCGTTGGCGGGCACACACGCTGGGCGGACCTCGGGCTCGCCATCCTGCACACAAAACATATACACCCCCACCGCAATGCCCAAACACATAGACATCTCAGACATGGGGAAGACGGACTGGACACACGAGACAGGGGGACACACCACACTCACGCCACATGGATCCACATTTGCCCCCCCGAGTGTCGGCTCCGGTACCGCCCCCTCGCAGCACGATCCAGACACAGCGCGGTCCGGCGCGGGCGCGTCATGTGACTGCCCCGCAGCACACGTGCCGCGCGCACGCTGCGTCTTAGCACCGCGCCGGCGCGCTCTGCGCCTGGATTTCGCCACGTGGGGTTTAACAAGCTGGACCGGAGCGTCCGTCCAGAACTCCTCAGAGTTGAGGAGGGTTCGTATGGGCAGAACATGCCCATACAGGTACGACTCGCCCGTCTCATCATCGGAGATCTGAACCAAGTCCAGACCCTCCTCAGCGCAGAGCGCTTCGTACCCGTACCTCCATAACCACTCATCATCGGAATCATAACACTCATACATTTCTCTGTAAGAGCCGTCCTTACGGCTCCGGGACGGCGGGCTGCGCATGGCGCACTCGCGGACACAGCGGAACGTGCCGCGAGTACGAGGTTACACGGCCCCCGCAAAGAAAAATTTAGAAAAGCTTACCTGGGCTCTGGACTCCCCAAATTTCCTTTGGCTGGTCGTTCTGTCAGGTTAGTCTACCTCGGGCTGAAGCGGTGGCGCATAGGAAGCGCAGACCGCCGCGTTACACGCGCTGAAGGGAGCCAGGCACGCAGGTAGCTGAGAACAGGTTTATTAAAGGTGCAGTGCACCACAAAACATGAGGTACAAAAGAGACTAAGTGACATAAAACAACAACCAGCACCGAAGACAAGAAACAATGGACATAAATACAAAAAGACACCCGACCACGTGCACAAGACAAACCAATGATAATACAGAGTTAATTAACGAAACTAATGAGCACAGAAAGTTAATTAACTTAAACGAATGGGACGAAACACAAAACAGGTGACAGGTGCCCTAGGTACCTGTTACACAGATATTTGATGCTTCTTTTTTATTAATTGGAAGTTTAACAATAATACATATATGTAAATATACATGTAAAAAAGGGCTTCTTTGCTAGTAATTTAAAGTATAATAAAATAATATCTCTCTCTTCCTCTCTCTCTATATATACACACTCAATATAAATACTCATATGTACACTTACTTATATATATGACATTATTGCCCCTCAATTGCACATCAACAAATTATTGCACATGTAATTAATTATTTTTATTGCACAGTGTTATTGTCAGTTTGATCACTAGGGTGTACATCATTTCGGGCGCTGGGCAGATTCACCCAGGACAGGACGCCAATCCATCGCTGGGCACACACTCACTCACACAGACACACTCTATATGGGGCAATTTGGAGAATTCAATTGACCTTGATCCGTGTTTTTGGATCAAAATACACTCCGACTCGTTCACTTCGCTCCAGTGATGATCGCCCCCTGGTGGTTCCACCTCACAGAGGAGCTGATTCTCACTCCGTGGCGTTCTCCACTGCAACATGGTGGAACGATCTTCCCAACTCTGTCCATAAGGCAGAATCACTAAACAGTTTTATGAAACTACTGAAGACGCATCTCTTTAACAAATACCTGTTATAGAGAAGAAAATAAAGGGGGGGGGGGCGCAGCATCAAATAACAATCAGGTTTGATGAATTTACAGTATAGTTGGTTTTCTGCTTAACTTCTGACTGTAATGTTCTCATCTGTAAGTCGCTTTGGATAAAAGCGTCTGCTCAATGACTAAATGTAAATGTATGTAAATGAACGTGTTACCCACCAGGTGTCGCTGTGGCTGATGCTCATTACTCTGGTCCTGCTCTTCATCATGACCGGCGTCATGCTTGGACCCGAGCTGCTGGCCACCATACCCCCTGCGGTGTATGTAGTAGCCGTACTGATGCCGATGGCCGGCTACGGGTGTGGCTACGGCCTGGCCGTTCTTTTCTCGCTGCCCCCGAACAGTTGCCGCACCGTGTCCCTGGAGACGGGCTGCCAGAACGTCCAGCTCTGCACTGCCATTCTGAAACTGGCCTTTCCACCCCAGCTGATGGGGGCGATGTACATGTTCCCACTTCTCTACGCCCTCTTTCAGGCGGCCGAGGCCGCCATCTTCATCCTGGTCTACCGTGCGTATCGGACAGAGGTGCTGCGAAAGCAGGACCTAGACGGGGACAGCGATGATGACACCAACATCACCTATAAGACCCTGAAGGAGGACGATGGGGCCTTTGACACGGCGTATGGGTCGGTCATTGTAAGCGATCCTAACGCCATTGAGCTGGAGCCTCAGGCGGCGGTCGAAAACCTGTGTCCCGGACCGTGAACGTTGACAGGTA
>JAFMOC010000771.1:87500-89412 GCA_019802505.1 Corydoras sp. C115 | reverse complement strand
CCTTCCTCCCTCAGTCAGGAGCCTTTCCTGTGTGTGAGGACAGCTGCATCACACACACACACACACACACACACACACACACACACACACACACACACACACACACACACACAATTACACACCGTCTTACTGACAGCGGTCAGATCCAGCGGGCGGGGCGTTTACCTGTCCACGGCTTGGCGTATGTGCGTGATCCAGGTGTTGCGCTCGTCTCTCGAGGACGTGTGGATCTCGTACATCTCCGGTTCGTTGGAGGAGGCGCAGATGAGGAACATGGCCTTCTCCTCGTGCGCCACCTCCCTGACGATCAGCTTCTGCAGCGAGATCACCGACGGCTTGCCGTCCTGACAAACAGCAACGGACTTTTAAACGATATATATTTTATGTTTATAATAAATTAGTTTTGCACACGGCGGCACGGTGGCTTAGTGGTTGGCACGTTCGCCTCTCAGCGCTAGGGATTCCCGGTTCGAATCCCCATCTGGGTGGAGTTTCCATGTTCTCCCCGTGTCCGCGTGGGTTTCCTCCGGGTTCTCCGGTTTCCTCCCACAGTCCAAAAACATGGATCAAGTTAATTGAGTTCTCTAAATTGCCCCATATAGAGTGTGTTTGAGTGTGTGAGTGTGTGCCCACCGATGGATTGGCGCCCTGTCCTGGGTGTATCTGCCCAGCGCCCGAGACGTTCTCCCCTGGATGGGCATGGGGAACCCCCCCGCGACCCTACTAGAGGATAAAGCGGAAGATAATGAATGAATGAATAGTTTTGCACACAATGAAACGCATTTCATTAAAAGCCAATCCCAATCCGGGTGGAGTTCCCATGTCCTCCCCGTGTCCGCGTGGGTTTCCTCCGGGTTCTCCGGTTTCCTCACACAGTCCAAAAACATGGATCAAGTCAATTGAGTTCTCAAAATTGCCCCATGTAGAGTGTGTCTGTGTGAGTGAGTGAGTGGAGTGTGCCCAGTGATAGATTGTCCCCCCTGTCCTGGGTCTATCCGCCCAGCGCCCGAAAGGTTCTCCCCTGGAACCCTAATAGAGGATAAAGCGGAAGATAATGGATGGATGTGTAGAATGAGGTCGTTGCGACGTTTGTCCACCAGAGGGCAGCCTGCAACCATCAGATGATTAAACTCCAGGCCCTTTGCGACATTCAAATAATATAACGGAATATTTTGCTGACTCTGCGGATCTTGTTTTGAAGGCGCCCCCTCCCACCCCCCCCACCCCCCATCGTAGATGCTGAACGTACCACGGCGGAGAACACGTATTTCTGGTCCTTCTCTTGCAGCAGCAGCAGGACGTCCGTCAGCAGCACGGCCTGGATGTCTGCGGAAAGACGGCAGCGCAACGTCAGACGGGGCCCGGTCTAATTCTCCGCCTCCTGTAGCTCCGCCCACTCCAGCGCGGGTCATCGGTTCACGGGTCATGGGTTCGGTGACCGGCAGAGCCCCGACACGCGTCCCCGATTTAACCCACAGCGTCTTTCTGAACTACAGTAGCAGACTGATCTTCTTCGGACAGCCGCCGAGACACGGGAAGAACATGCAAAATCGCACGGCCGGAGCCCCTCACCCTTGAGTCTGCCAGACGCGGCTTTCCAGTTGACCGTGCCCTCGTGGAGCAGCTGCCGCTTGCCCTGCATCACGTCCTCCTTCCTGAAAATGCGCCCGTCCTTGGCCCTGCCGAAGCCCTTGGGCTCCATCTTGGCCGCGATCTCGCGGAGGCGCGTCTCCTTCTGATGGAGGCTCACCTGAGCGTCCACCTGCGTGATGATGCCCTTCATCAGGCCCAGCGCCGCCGCCAGCTGCTCGTGCTCCTCCGTGCCGTCTGCGCGGGGAATACGGGGGACACATGTGACGCCTGCTCGGGGACACCGCGCTCGCCGTCGTTAATGGCGCCTCCGCTCACCCTC
>JAFMOC010000771.1:17500-82500 GCA_019802505.1 Corydoras sp. C115 | reverse complement strand
AAACAGTGACCTTTTTCTAGAATGGACAAGTCTGAGACACTCAACGCACCAACTGTCCACGGGACACGCGACCCACACGGCACGCTGTGCTTTCTTAACCCCAACAGGCCTGCAACCAGAAACGTCTGGAAACCGCGAGACGCCAACGTGGGACTGAACCACTCCCATCACCGGCACAGCAAATCAGAGGAGTGGACATGCCACCCACATACTACCCTGTGGGGGGGGGCCTGGTCCTCACCAAAAAAAAAAAAAAAAAACAGAATGAGGAAGACTATGGACTCCAGTCTGCAACTGTAGAACTACAAAGTCCATCCACACAGTTAGTGGATCTGATGGAATAGACATTAAACGTTAAAACAGTGATCTTTTTCTAGAATGGACAAGTCTGAGACACTCAACGCACCAATTGTCCACGGGACACGCGACCCACACGGCACGTTGTGCTTTCTTAATCATGTTCGGATCCTGTCCCGTCCCTTTATTTTAATGACTATTCCCACCGCGGCCGGCGGAAGGCTTTTAATTTGCCGTCAGGGGACTGAACCACCTTCGCCCGTATTAATTCTCATCCCAGGCCAGCGGAGGAAACGAAGCGAACGATGATCTGCTTCAACCTTAACGACCGGCAACAGCCTTGAAGCAGGCAGCACTTCATAAAACGTCAAAAAAAAAAAAAAAAAAAAAAAAAAAACGTCTACTGCGGATTCATTTGTATTGAACTTTTAATGGGTGTGTATGCAGCCTGTCCCACTGTGGCGCCCCCTCTTGGGAAAAGGCCGAAAGAGGACGTCGTAACGCCTTACCTGGATTGGACGAGTGGACGGCAGCTTGGTTCTTCGGAGCGAAATCTCTGCTCTATGAAGAGAAAAGCGCATCAGTATCAAACAACCGAGAGAACCTTCATTCAGCTGATACACACATTCTGACTTTTTATCAGAAGGGGGGGGGGTCCCCATGCCCATCCAGGGGAGAACGTCTCGGGCGCTGGGCAGATACACCCAGGACAGGGCACCAATCCATCGCTGGGCACACACTCACTCACTCACACAGACACACTCTACATGGGGCAATTTGGAGAACTCAATTGACCTTGATCCATGTTTTTGGACTGTGGGAGCGAACCGGAGAACCCGGAGGAAACCCACACGGACACGGGGAGAACATGGAAACTCCACCCAGATGGGGATTCGAACCGGAAATCACTAGTGCTGAGAGGAGAACATGCTAACCACTAAGCCACCGTGCCGCCCATCACTTTGTTTATCATTCATTCATTATCTCCCGCCTTATCCTCTACTAGGGTCGCGGGGGGGGGGGGGGGGGGTCCCCATGCCCATCCAGGGGAGAACGTTTCGGGCACTGGGCAGATACACCCAGGACAGGGTGCCCATCCATCGCTGGGCACACACTCACTCACACAGACACACTCTGTATGGGGCAATTTAGAGAACTCAATTGACTTGATCCATGTTTTTGGACTGTGGGAGGGAACCGGAGAACCCGGAGGAAACCCTCACGGACATGGGGAGGACATGGAAACTCCACATGGAGTGTAATTTCTGAACATCATCGATCGCTATCTCATGACAGAAATGTCCTCACGAGTTCATCTGAGCACCGTTCTCTCACGAACGAGGACACAAGCTGACGGAACCGGTATCAGGACACAGACGGGGGGACAGGCTTTTAATAAGGACCCGTAAATATAAATATATATAATCTTACCTTGTTCTTCGTGTGGCTACACGCGGGCAGCAGAGTCTTACAGGTTTTGTGGACGTTTACATCACAATCTGGAACATCAAGACACGAGGTTGAATAAAAAAAACGGAGCCACGCGGTTTAATTAAAAGCATCACGTTAGTTTCAAAGCCCAGTTCACCCAACAAGAGTCACAGCCCTCATTTAAATTAAATAAATTTAAAATTTGCTCATTTATTGGACGCTTTTATCCAAAGCGACTTACAAGGTGAGCACAGGGTTCAACACAGCGCAATGAGGGTTCAACATCCCTGGAGCAATGAGGGTTAAGGGTCTCGCTCAAGGACCCACATTGGTAACTTCAGTGGACCTGGGATTTGAACCCCCAACCTTCTGATTGATAGCCCAACACCCGAACCACTGAGCTAACCCACCCCTCATTTAAGAGTCAGACGGGTGCAGAAGAGGAGGAACACAAACCCTACAGCTTCCAGGGCAGTAGTGGAACCACTGACCAAGGGGGGGGGTTCCCAGGGTGAGTATCCATTTACATTAAATTTGGTCATTTATTGGACGCTTTTATCCAAAGCGACTTACAAGGTGGGCGGCACGGTGGCTTAGTGGTTTGGCATGTTCTCCTCTTAGCGCTAGGGGTTCCCGGTTCGAATCCCCATCTGGGTGGAGTTTCCATGTTCGCCCCGTGTCCGCGTGGGTTTCCTCCTCCCAAGGTCCGAAAACATGGATCAAGGTCAATTGAGTTCTCCAAATTGCCCCATATAGAGTGAGTGTGTGTGTGTGAGTGAGTGTGTGCCCTGTCCTGGGTGTATCTGCTCAGCGCCCGAAACGTTCTCCCCTGGATGGGCATGTGCATGCCCCCCCCCCCCCCCCCCCCCCCGACCCTAATAGAGGATAAAGCAGAAGTTAATGGATGGAAATTATAGAATCTGTCCGCGGGAAAATGGTCCAATTAAGCAGAATTACATTTTGATGAGGGCGGCACGGTGGCTTAGTGGTTTAGCATGTTCTCCTCTCAGCGCTAGGGATTCCCGGTTCGAATCCCCATCTGGGTGGAGTTTCCATGTTCTCCCCGTGGCAGCGCGGGCTTCCTCCGGGTTCTCCGGTTTCCTCCCACAGTCCGAAAACATGGATCAAGTCAATGGAGTTCTCCAAATTGCCCCATATAGAGTGTGTCTGTGTGAGTGTGTGTGTGTGTGCCCAGGGATAGATTGGTACCCTGTCCTGGGTCTATCTACCCAGCGCCCGAGACGTTCTCCCCTGGATGGGCATGGGGAACCCCCCCGCGACCCTAATATAGTATTAAGCGTTAGATTTTCCCCTTCGAATACGACATTGCATGAGATTAAAGGTGAATTACTTTCACATGAACGACTGTTTCAGCCTCATATTCACGGATTCGCGCTGTTCACTGATCCCAGTACAGAATTAAAAATCAGGTTTACGGGTCCGAGTCGTTTTTTAACTCCAAATTTTCAAAAAAAAAAATATATATAGAAAATCAAATCATTCCTAATTTGCAAAATGTAAACATGAGCGTCACCCTCACCGTGCTAATGCTAAAGCTAACGGCAGTTTTTAATTCGAACTGACGTCGGCATGCGAACAGGGGACATTTCGAAGGCGCTGCGTGTTTTAAAAATGTTAAAACTCTTTATAAATCCGCTTCAGAGAGAGAGTTCGAGCGAAAACAAATGAATATGCAAATCTAAACTAATGAGGCCGAAAGGCACGATAACAGGATTACACAATAAAGGTGTCCCCGCTCACCTGGAACCCGCTTCCCACCTGAGCCTCGCGGTCAACACACGTCTTAAAAAAAGGCTTTTTTTAAAAAAAAAACTAGTCTGTATTTTTTTTTTTACATTAAAAACATCTACACAACGTTGACAGGCAGCAGCAGCAGCAGCAGCTTTGTGCGTTACAGGTCTCCACTAATCCCCCGGCTACCCTGTTTCTGTGTCTTTAGCACGGCCGTATCCCAATCCCCCCCTGATGCACTACGGTTCCGTACATCGAGCCCTAATAAACTGGCCTCCGGTTCGCCCTACGCAGTGCACTACGATCTCCGGTGTAAGTTGATTTGCTATGCGGACGCGGACCCGCCGTCTTTCCGAAGCATTATGGGAGCAGATTCCCAAAACTTTCGGCTTTAAAGCGCCGAAGTTTCGGATTCATAATAAACCGTGGAGTTTGTGACCTAAAAGCTAATAATTAATCGATTGTATTAAGTGAAATAGGAAGGTTAAACTAAAAGTGGTTCATTATTTATTTTGGGTTGGATCCGCTCCACCCACCGTACAGATGGAAGTTGTAGTTTCACGGTTACGTTCTGTAGTCCATCTGTTTCGGTACATACGTTTAGTCCCATTTTTAATGGTGCTCTGATAACTAGAACCCCCCACAGAGCAGGTATTATTTGGGTGGTGGATGATTCTCCGCATCTCTGTGACACCTGATTGCCCATCTGCCCATCTACTGCCCATCTACTGCCCCATCTATTCGGGCGCTGGGCAGATAGACCCAGGACAGGGTGCCAATCCATCGCTGGGCACACACTCACTCACACAGACACACTCTATATGGGGCATTTTGAGGAACTCAATTCACTTGATCCATGTTTTTGGTGAGGAGAACATGCTAACATGCATTTAGTCCCATTTTTAATGGTGCTCTGATAACTAGAACCCCCACAGAGCAGGTATTATTTGGGTGGTTGTTGATTCTCCGCATCTCTGTGACACCTGATTGCCCATCTGCCCCATCTACTGCCCCATCTACTGCCCCATCCACCGATTCAGTCGCTCACCCGCTCATCCATCCATCTTTTCATCCCTCGATACACCCACCTATCTACCCAATCATTCATTCATTCATCCATTATCTTCCTGCTTTATCCTCTATTAGGGTCGCGGGGGGGAGGGGGGGTTCCCCATGTCCATCCAGGGGAGAACGTTTCGGGCGCTGGGCAGATACACCCAGGACAGGATGCCAATCCATTGCTGGGGACACACTCACTCACACAGACACACTCTATATGGGGCAATTTTTGAGAACTGACTTGATCCATGTTTTTGGACTGTGGGAGGAAAGCGGAGAACCCGGAGGAAACCCACGCGGACACGGGGAGAACATGGAAACTCCACCCAGATGGGGATTCGAAACGGGAATCCCTAGCGCTGAGAGGAGAACGTGCTAAACCACTAAGCCACCATGCCGGCCTCAACCCAATCAGTTATCCACAAATCTATTGGCTTAGTGGTTTAGCATGTTCTCCTCTCAGCACTAGAGATTCCCGGTTCCAATCCCCATCTGGATGGAGTTTCCATGTTCTCCCCATGTCCGTGAGGGTTTCCTCCGGGTTCTCTCGTTTCCTCCCACAGTCCAAAAACATGGATCAAGTCAATTGAGTTCTCCAAATTGCCCCATATAGAGTGTGTGAGTGAGTGAGTGTGTGCCCAGCGATAGGTTGGCGCCCTGCCCTGGGTGTATCTGTCCAGCGCCCGAGACGTTCTCCCCTGGATGGACATGGGGAACCCCCCCGCGACCCTAATAGAGGATAAAGCGGAATATAATGAATGAATGAATCTTAAGTTGTTCATTATGCCTCCTCAGCACTTTCTCTCACTGAAACTCAATTTCGGTTCCTGTCTTTCAAAAGCCAGATGGAATTCATCCACTAGATTTGTTTAATAAGCAAATCCTGCTTCTTTCTCATCCATCATCCACCAGACATGTTCTACGATGTGGCCTTGTTCTGCAGCATCGAGTTCTTTATATGGTATGACACCAAATAAACACGGAAAGCTCCACCCTCCTTCAACGTGCTATATAAAGCCAAACGAACACACGCCTCTTGCTTCCACATAAATCAGCGTATTTTTTGGATCCATCATCTTGTAATACAATTTTTTGTTGGGTTACAGAACGTGTTTCAGCTTCTGCCGCGTGCAGAAGGAACTTTACCGCACTGATGCTCGATGGGACGGAAGCAGAACTCAGCTCACTGCATCACAGTGAAGAAAACGATACAGAGGAGCAATAAGAACGCGAGGCAGGTCGTAGAGGAGCCGGCTCTGAGCCACAGGGACCAGACGTCTTCCCCACTCTCAGTTTAATAACATCATACGCTCGCTGTGGGTCCTTACATGGCCAAAATGACAATATGACACCCGACCAGATCAGAGGAGAACCTGGGAATGGCCCGCAGTTGACATTCTAACTCATTCTTCTAGTATTCTTTGGAACTACGAGGAGGCTTTTATACACCGATCACAACAAGCTCGTTTTTAAACTCGTTCCAGCCGAATCTTCGCTTCGTAAGGACCTGCTCCTCCAATCCACAGACCGACCACAGCTCGGTCCATCAACCCCGGCTTCAGAATGGACATGCAGCTCCCAGAAAACATCTCGTCCTAAATCTCCCGCTTTATCCTATGTTAGTATCGCGGTGGGGTTCCCCATGCCCATCCAGGGGAGAACGCCAGAAACAGGGCGCCAATCCATCGCTGGGCACACACTCACTCACACAGACACACTCTATATGGGGCAATTTGCAGAACTCGATTGACTTGATCCATGTTTTGGACTGTGGGAGGAACCCGGAGAACCCGGACGAATCCCACGCGGACACGGGGAGAACATGGAAACTCCACCCAGATGGGGATTCGAACCGGGAATCCCAAGTGCTGAGAGGAGAACGTGCTAAACCACTAAGGCACCATGCCACCGTCCTGCAGATTCATTCATTCATTCATTATCGTCCGCTTTATCCTCTATTAGGTTCGCGGTGGGGTTCCCCATGCCCAACCAGGGGAGAACGTCTCGGGCGCTGGGCAGATACACCCAGGACAGGGCGCCAATCTATCGCTGGGCACACGCTCACTCACACAGACACACTCTATATGGGGCAATTTGGAGAACTCAATTGACTTGATCAATGTTTTTGGACTGTGGGAGGAAACCGGAGAACCCGGAGGAAACCCACACAAACACGGGGAGAACATGGAAACTCCACCCAGATAGGGATTCGAACCGGGAATCCCTAGCGCTGAGAGGCGAACATGCTAAACCACTGAGCCACCGTGCCACCGTGCCACCGTCCTGCAGATTCATTCATTCATTCATTATCGTCCGCTTTATCCTTTATTAGGTTCGCGGTGGGGTTCCCCATGCCCATCCAGGGGAGAACGTCTCGGGCGCTGGGCAGATACACCCAGGACAGGGCGCCAATCTATCGCTGGGCACACACTCACTCACACAGACACACTCTATATGGGGCAATTTTTGAGAATTCAATTGACTTGATCCATGTTTTTGGACTGTGGGAGGAAACCGGAGAACCCGGAGGAAACCCACGCGGACACGGGGAGGACATGGAAACTCCACTCATCATCATCCCTGACTGGATTCCTCAGATATGAAGCTGCATCATTTAAAAGGGAAATTCGGCGCGATATTAAAAGCTAAAAAGGGTAAGTACCGGGACGCGTGGTTCCCCTTTCCTCTCAACAGCCGGGTGCGATGCATGAGTGAGCAGAAACATTCGACACCTACAGACGCCGATCAAACGGAGGAAGTAAAAGTCCCTTCACTCGCTCACGTTCTCTCCTCTGAATTAGAGTCCAGCCCTACATTGGGTTCTCCTTTAGAGAACATGAGGACTTCATTAGGCGGCACGGTGGCTTAGTGGTCAGCATGTTCACCTCTCAGCACTATGGATTCCCGGTTCGAATCCCAATCTGGGTGGAGTTTCCATGTTCTCCCCGTGTCTGCGCGGGTTTCCTCCGGGTTCTCCGGTTTCCTCCCACAATCCAAAAACATGGATCAAGTCATATTGAGTTCTCGAAATTGCCCCAAATAGAGTGTGTCTGTGTGAGTGAGTGTGTGCCCAGCGATGGATTGGCGTCCTGTTCTGGGTGTATCTGCCTAGCGCCCGAGACGTTCTCCCCTGGATGGGCATGGGGAACCCCCACCGCGACCCTAATAGAGGATAAAGCGGAAGATAATGGATGGATGGATGGAGAACTTCATTATTAGGCAGCCTCCTGATCTAAACCCTGTGGGGTTTTTTTTTTGTGTCATTCCCCATCTGGGTGGAGTTTACATGTTCTCCCCGTGTCCGCGTGGGTTTCCTCCGGGTTCTCCGGTTTCCTCCCACAATCCAAAAACATGGATCAAGTCATATTGAGTTCTCGAAATCGCCCCAAATAGAGTGTGTCTGTGTAAGTGAGTGTGTGCACAGAGATGGATTGGCACCCTGTCCTGGGTGTATCTGCCCAGCGCCCGAGACGTTCTCCCCTAGATGGGCTTAGGGAACCCCCCCCCCCCCCCCGCGCGCGACCCTACTATAGGATAAAGTGGAAGATAATGGATGGATGGATGGAGAACTTCATTATTAGGCAGCCTCCTGATCTAAACCCTGTGGGGTTTTCTTTTGTGTCATTCCCCATCTGGGTGGAGTTTACATGTTCTCCCCATGTCCGTGTGGGTTTCCTCCGGGTTCTCCGGTTTCCTCCCACAGTCCAAAAACATGGATCAAGTCAATTGAGTTCTCGAAATCGCCCCAAATAGAGTGTGTCTGTGTGAGTGAGTGTGTGCCCAGTGATGGATTGGCGTCCTGTCCTGGGTCTATCTGCCCAGCGCCCGAGGCGTTCTCCTTTAGATGGGCACCCCACCCCCCCCCCCTCGCGACCCTACTATAGGATAAAGCGGAAGATAATGGATGGATGGAAAGAGAACTTATTATTATTATTATTATTATTAGGCAGCCTCCTGATCTAAACCCTGTGGTTTTGGGTTTTTTTTGGTGTCATTAGTGCGTCTTAATCTCTGACAGTCTCGTTGGAGGAGGAGAGCGGGGCCGCGCCTCATTACCGCAGGATAGATCTGTTGATAATCTCTTATAACGAGGAATTAGGAGGCGCCCGGGCGTCTTAACTCCTCTCTGCGGCTCGGGTGAAAGTAAACAGGTTAGTCTCGGGTGCAGTGGTCAGTGCATCGGGTCGTGGGCGTCAGGCATCAGGCGGCTGTGTGTCCGTGCACTCGAGCAGGCGAGCGGTGGAGAGCGGGCGTGTGGGCCAGGGCGTGGGCCAGTGCGTGGGCCAGTGTGTGTGTGCGTGTGTGTGTGCATGCATGTGTGAGTACTTGTGTGTGTGTGTGTGTGTGTGGTTCATTTCTGTACTCACTCACACACTGCAGGCCATGCTTCTTCTGCAGGCTCTTGCTGCACAGCGAGCATGTGGCTCGGCTCGAGAACGAGCCTCGTACGAGCTGGTGGCCATTACAGTTAATCCTGGGGGTGATGTCTTTCAGCATCCTCTCCCTCTCCCGCTTCATCTCGCGCTCCTTCTCCCTCCCTCTCTCTTTCTCCCTCTGCTGCTCCCGCTCACGGCTCTTACCCTGGAACACAGAGACGGGTCAGGTTGCTTCTTTAAACGGACCGCTCAGTTCTTCGCCCTTATCCCATTATCTATTCTCCCGACAATCCCAGCCCTCATTCATCCATCCTACACACGACGCACTCACTCTGCTTTAGGAATTCACTCCATCATTTATCCACCTATTTACAGTGGTGTGAAAAAGTGTTTGCCCCCTTCCTCATTTCCTGTTTTTTTTTGCATGTTTGTCACACTTAAGTGTTTCGGAACATCAAACCAATTCAAACAATAGTCAAGGACAACACAAGTAAACACAAAATGCAATTTGTAAATGAAGGTGTTTATTATTAAAGGAGAAAAACAAATCCAAACCATCATGGCCCTGTGTGAAAAAGTGATTGCCCCCCCTAAACCTAATAACCGGTTGGGCCACCCTTAGCAGCAACAACTGCAAACAAGCGTTTGCGACAACTTGCAATGAGTCTTGTACAGCGTTCTGGAGGAATTTTGGCCCACTCATCTTTGCAGAATTGTTCTAATTCAGTTACATTCGAGGGTTTTCGAGCATGAACGGCCTTTTGAAGGTCATACCACAACATCTCAATAGGATTCAGGTCAGGACTTTGGCTAGGCCGCTCCAAAGTCTTCATTTTGTTTTTCTTCAGCCATTCAGAGGTGGACTTGCTGGTGTGTTTTGGATCATTGTCCTGCTGCAGAACCCAAGTTCGTTTCAGCTTGAGTTCACGAACAGATGGTCGGACGTTCTCCTTCAGGATCTTTTGGTAGACAGCAGAATTCATAGTTCCATTTATCACAGCAAGTCTTCCAGGTCCTGCCGCAGCAAAACAGCCCCAGACCATCACACTACCACCACCATATTTTACTGTTGGTATAATGTTCTTTTTCTGAAATGCTGAAAAAGGCAAGTGAGGCAAGTGAGGCCTGCAGTTCTTTGGACGTTGTTGTGGGGTCTTTTGCGACCTCTTGGATGAGTCGCCGCTGCGCTCTTGGGGTAATTTTGGGTGGCTGGCTGCTCCTGGGAAGGTTCACCACTGTTCCATGTCTTCGCCATTTGTGGATGATGGCCCTCACTGTGGTTCGCTGGATTCCCAAAGCTTTGGAAATGGCTTTATAACCCTTTCCAGACTGATAGAAAGTACTCAAGTACTTTATTTCTCAATTGTTCCTGAATTTCTTTGGATCTCGGCATGATGTGTAGCTTTTAAGGATCTTTTGGTGGACGTTACTGTGTCAGGCAGCTCCTATTTAAGTGATGTCTTGATTAAGAACAGGTGTGGCAATAATCAGGCCTGGGTGTGGCTAGAGAAATTGAACTCAGGTGTTAAAAACCACAGTTATAGTATGTTTTAACGAGGGGGCAATCACTTTTTCACACAGGGCCATGATGGTTTGGATTTTTTTTTCTCCTTTAATAATAAACACCTTACAAATTGCATTTTGTGTTTACTTGTGTTGTCCTTGACTATTGTTTACATTGGTTTGATGTTCTGAAACACTTGAGTGTGACAAACATGCGAAAAAACAGGAAATGAGGAAGGGGGCAAACACTTTTTCACACCACTGTAATATCTATACGTTCACATCACTCGTTCATCTGTTCATCCATCCATCCCAAACCTTATAAAAGCGCTTTATCTTCCATCATTCATGCTCTCATCCAATCCCCCACCCATCTCATCACTCATCCATCCATCCATCCATCCATCCAATCCCCCACCCATCTCATCACTCATCCATCCATCCATCCATCCATCTCATCACTCATCCATCCATCCATCCATCCATCCAATCCCCCACCCATCTCATCACTCATCCATCCATCCATCCATCCATCCATCCAATCCCCCACCCATCTCATCACTCATCCATCCATCCATCCATCCATCCATCCATCTCATCACTCATCCATCCATCCATCCATCCATCCATCCATCCATCCATCCAGCTCACCTTTTCTTTGTTGAAGGAACCGGTCATTCGGTTCTTCAGTGAGCTGAGAGTGCGCTTCACCTTGGTCCCCTTCTCCGCCCTCTCCACCCTGTCCTCTTCTTCATCGTTCCTAACGTTAAAACAACATTAATGTGCAGTGTGTGCACGCTGAGTTCCTCATGTCCATCCAGAGAAGCAAGATTTGGGCGCTGGGCAGATACACCCAGGACAGGGCGCCCATTCATCGCTGGGCACACACTCACTCACACAGACACACAGAACTATAGGGGCAATTTAGAGCAGCCAATTCACCTTGAATCCATGTTTTTGGACTGTGGGAGGAAACTGGAGAACCCAGAGCAAAACCACGCAGACACAGGGAACCTGGATCCCCAGCTCTGAGGGGAGAACATGCTAACCACTAAGCACACTTTTCTAATCTAGAACAATTAAATATTCAAGGTTTTAAGTGCATCTTCCACTTTATCCTCTATTAGGGTGTCGCGGGGGGGGGGGGGGGGGGGTCCCCTTGCCCATCCAGGGGAGAACGTTTCGGGCGCTGGGCAGATACACCCAGGACAGGGCGCCAATCTATCGCTGGGCACACACTCACTCACACAGACACACTCTATATGGGGCAATTTGGAGAACTCAATTGACTTGATCCATGTTTTTTGGACTGTGGGAGGAAAGCGGAGAACCCGGAGGAAACCCACGCGGACACGGGGAGAACATGGAACCTCCTCCCCAGATTGGGATTCGAACCGGGAATCCCCAGCGCTGAGAGGAGAACATGCTAAACCACTAAGCCACCGTGCCGGCCCGTTTTAAATGTATATTAATAACTTAAAACTTTTATTAAAGTACATATTATTTCTAAAACAATTTTTTTTTTTTCAAAGACGAGTAAATCAGGACTCACTGGTTGGAGTTGGAGAGGAACTCGTACCACGTCACATTTGCCGTGTCCTTCCTCTCGGAACCCGAGGCCCTGAATTTGGCCCTGAGGACGGCACAGATGCACACGTGTTCTCTCATTTTGGGGAAAAAAAGATTGGCGAGAATGAATTCCGGCAGAAGTCGTGCACAGTCGGCGGGTGAACATGCAGAACAGACAGACGTCCGGGTGCATGACGATGTCCCAGATGAACTGAACACAACGTCCGTCTCCTCGCTGACGACATGCAGCCAAAAACCCGGACGGGACGACACAGAGGGGTCAACAAGAGCATCGGGAAAGAACCCGAATAACACACAGGTGGAGATGAGAGTGTGTCGTGTCAACACGCAGAATGTGCAGGTGTGAGAGTTTTATAGAGTGACGTTGGGTTCTGAGTTCCGTCTCAAACACGCAGCTCGTCTGAGATCAAACGGAACGACGGCGGCGGCGGTTTACTGCCTGCAACAAACGCCGGCTCGTTTTAATTACACAGAGCAGATCCCACGGGCCAGTCAGACGAGATGCGAGGGATGCTGGACGTGGCTCTGCATGCTGAGTGTGTGTGTGTGTGTGTGTGTGTGTGTGTGTGTGTGTGTGTGTGTGTGTGTGTGTAGCAAACAGAGCAGACTCCTGTCACTGTGTTTACTTACCAGTGATACAACTTAAGCTCACTCAGAACTTTCTGTACCATCAGCCTGAGACAAACAAGACACAAGGACTTGAGTCTTGTGTGTGTGTGTGTGTGTGTGTGTGTGTGTGTGTGTGTCTATATCTGCGTTCCAGGTCATGTCAGCATGTGTTGTAACTGCGAAACGTCACAGTTAGGACAGGAAGTTTAACACAGCAGTTAACAAACATTTGGTTAAATTAAAAGGTTCTTTTTGTTTTCAAAGGTTCTGTCGGTTCTGTGTTCTGTTTGAGCGGACGTACATATGCGATTGTCCTTCCGCCGACTGTAAGCTCTCGTCTGAGTCGTGGTCCTCTATGGAAGAAGAGAACGTCGGTGATCAGCTCTAGATATCAACACCACACACGAAACACACACTAAAATATTCAGCGATCCCAAAATTGGGATGTGACCCCTACAACCAAACCATACCTCAGATGAGACTGCACATCCGTCCACTGTTCAACAACCAGCAGGTGGCAGTGCGGCTTATGACTTAATGCACTGTGTGTGTGTGTGTGTGTGTGTGAGTGTGTGTGTTTTTACCTCCTGCAGCCTGTTTGGATGTTTCCAGAATGCGAGAGGCTCTTTCAGCTCGAGTCTTTTCATCCGATGCCAGAATATCAGATCGAGCGTACAGCACCGCGGGGATTCGACTCTCCTACGGGTTACAGAATAACCCTCAGACTATACTGTGTAATAATAATAATAATAATAATAATAATAATAATAATAATAATAATTCATTCATTCATTCATTATCTTCCGCTTTATCCTATATTAGGGTCGCGGGGGGGTTCCCCATGCCCATCCAGGGGAGAACGTCTCGGGCGCTGGGCAGATACACCCAGGACAGGGCATCAATCCATCGCTGGGCACACACTCACTCACACATACACACACTATATGGGGCAATTTGGAGAACTCAATTGACTTGATCCATGTTTTTGGACTGTGGGAGAAAAGCGGAGAACCCGGAGGAAACTCACGCGGACACGGGGAGAACATGGAAACTCCACCCAGATGGGGATTCGAACCGGGAATCCCTAGCGCTGAGAGGCGAACGTGCCGACCACTAAGCCATCATAATCATCATCATTATGGATCCGGGGCGGCACAGTGGCATAGTGGTCGGCACGTTCTCCTCTCAGCGCTAGGGATTCCCGGTTCGAATCCCCATCTGGGTGGAGTTTCCATGTCCTCCCCGTGTCCGCGTTGGTTTCCTCCGGGTTCTCCGGTTTCCTCCCACAGTCCAAAAACATGGATCAAGTCAATTGAGTTCTCCAAATTGCCCCATATAGAGTGTGTTTGAGTGAGTGAGTGTGTGCCCAGTGATGGATTGGCGCCCTGTCCTGGGTCTATCTGCCCAGCGCCCGAAACGTTCCCCCCTGGATGGGCATGGGGAACCCCCCACCGCGACCCTAATAGAGGATAAAGTGGAAGATAATGAATGAATTATGGATCCTTCTGATTGTGCTTTACTGATTTAATTCCTCTGATTGATGTGTTATTAAATATGGACATCATAGATAACATCATGTTGAAGTATTAGTGTAACAGCATCATGTTACTGTTGTAGCTGTTGGAGGAGGAGCACAGCTACAATAGGTACCGTTTTATATACGGGGTGTTATTGATTATAGTTCGTATAGATCGTGTATTGGTGGTTTTTAGGGGTAAGCTGCAATATTCGCTGATTCGACGATTCGATTCAGAGAACCGTAGTCGACTATGAACCTCATAGTCGAATGTACAATTTTGACCACATGGGGGCGCCCATGGCTGCTGCTAAGCATTAGTTTTTACACGAAATGTCTTTGTTTTCGTTATATATATAGCCTTTTGTCAAATTAAATCATCCTAATTTCAGTTAATTTTTTTTAATGATGTGTGCGCTTTTAACCCATTTACGGTGCTCTAGAAAAACAAGTAAAATATTTCAAAAAAACGCTTATAATCGCCATCTTGTGGTGAAATTTTAACTGATTCGACTATCAGTCGACTATAGGGAAAAGCTGACGAATCAGATTCGACTATGAAAATCCTTAGTTGAAGACACCCCTAGTGGTTTGTGATGATAAATGAGAGGCGGAGCCTGGGAACCAGGTGGGCTAACGTCTGTGTGTCCATGCAGGTGTGTAATGCCGGTGGAGGGAGGGGCTGACACAGACACAATCCAGTTGAGAGCCATACCCTCACCTGCCTCCAGGCTCCGCCTCTCGTTCACACGTGCAGCATCGATGTCACATGGTCATAATGAGGTTTAAGTTAACGCAACGTTACCGATGACTTGATTTCCGGCCTCGTGAGCTCCTCCACCGAGCTGTGGGAATGACTTTGGTCATCTCGCTCTGTATCGCTGTCAATACTGCGGGTGTCCAGACTGAACCTACACACACACACACACACACACACACACACAATATGACACTGTAAAGCACCTAACAGTACATCCCGTAACATTCCCACCTTTATAAGTGATACCTCGTCTAAATAAATGTAGTTTTATTATAAGTTATAAGTTTCATTATGACGTTAAATCAGCCGGGGTGTTTTTTTTTTTGTCCCGTGGGTGGTTTGTTGTCACCGGGTGTGTTTACTGATGACTGTGTGGTTCCTCTTTTCCTCAGTGGTTTGTATCAAAACATAACGTGCTTCAGAAGTCTGACGCTTTGTAATTCTCTGCTTCAGATTTTGCTCAAATGTTGGCAAACGTTTCAAATTGGAGATAAAAAATAAATCCCTAAATTGTTCAATATCGTGGCCTTTGTCCTTGATGTTAGACATCTGCGTCAAAAGGTCTTAACGGAACACTTTGATTCAATGATTGAGAGATGTCTCCCTATACGTTTGTCCATCGAGTGTATTCGTCATTCGTTTACGTGTCTCCTCCGTCTCCTCCTCACCTTCTCCCCAGATCCACCGGAGACAGAGGGAAGTCCCAGCTGTGTCTGCGTGAGGTGGACATGGACCGGACCAGGATGGGGAAGCTGTCCATGTCCGGGCCGTCCACGCTCATCTCGCCCTCCGTGTCCGAGCCCGGGTCCATGTCGGGGTCCGGTGCCGAGGGATTCTTTCTGTATGAGTCCGGGCGTGAGGCCGAGCAGAACGGCGGGCTGAACCCGAGCCGAGTCCGGTCCTCGGGCGCAATTAGGTCCGAAAGGTGGCTCTCATCGGCCGGGCTGCCCTGCAGGTCTCTGAAGTACTCCGAGTCCCTAAGAGACGTGCTCAGGTCCAGCAAATCCTCCACACTGCCATCTGGACACGAGCACTCGAAATGGCTCTCCAGCAAACAGGAACCCTGAAAGAGTCCAGCGGGAACCGTTAGTTCCAGGATTTCGTATTTATTTATTTATTCTAGGGGTGAGCTGCAATATTCGCTGATTCGACGATTCGATTCGGAGAACCGTAGTCGACTATGAACCTCATAGTCGAATGTACCATTTTGACCACATGGGGGCGCCCATGGCTGCTGCTAAGCATTAGTTTTTACATGAAATGTCTTTGTTTTCGTTATATATATATAGCCTTTTGTCAAATAAAATCATCCTAATTTTTAGGTTTTTAGTTTTTTTTTTTAGGTTTTTCCTTTGAAGTGGAAAAAGTCCAGAATGGGGATCCCATTTACGGTGCTCTAGAAAAACAAGTAAAATATTAAAAAAAAATATAGCGCCATCTTGTGGTGAAATTTTAACTGATTCGACTATCAGTCGACTATAGGGAAAATCTGACGAATCAGAATCGACTATGAAAATCCTTTGCTGAAT
The DNA here is from genome assembly GCA_019802505.1 of Corydoras sp. C115. Classification (NCBI taxonomy): domain Eukaryota; kingdom Metazoa; phylum Chordata; class Actinopteri; order Siluriformes; family Callichthyidae; genus Corydoras; species Corydoras sp. C115. The sequence goes on along the minus strand of JAFMOC010000771.1, from coordinate 66,078 downwards.
ACACCCCTAATTTATTCATTCATTCATTCATTCATTCATTTATTATTTTCTTGCTTAATCATCATCGCCGGGAGGTTCCCCATGCCCCTCCAGAGGAAAACGTTTTGGCCGCCAGGCAGATACACCCAGTCGCCAATAAATCACAGCTTTTGTATTTGCAATTTGATTAATTCTCTAAAATCTGAAAGTCCGTGAGTCCAGATGACCTTAGTACCAAAGACCCTCCATGAGTTCCTCACCTGTTCTTCAGGTGTGCTGCCGAAGGAGATATCAGGAGACTGTGAGGATGAAGATCTCGTCCCTGAGGTCTGGGAGCTTAGCTGTGGGCATGGCTTTCCGTCCGAGGCTGCAACAAAGCATCACGGGTGTCAGCGTCACATCCACAAAATTATTCATGATGCAGTGACTATCAGACGTGAGGTCATAATACGCCCTGAAGCAGCTTTATAAAACGGGTAAGACCCGGTCCTTAAATCTGATTGGCTGAGTCGTTTGCCCAGCCGTGACATTATTGACAATAACACACCCTCTCTGAGCGCTTCACATTCGTATCAATGCGTAATGAAATACATTCATTCATTATCTTCCGCTTTATCCTATATTAGGGTTGCGGAGGAACCCGGAGGAAACCCACGCGGACACGGGGAGAAAATGGAAACTCCACCCAGTTGGGGATTCGAACCGGGAATCCCTAGCGCTGAGAGGCGAACGTGCTAAACCACTAAGCCACCGTGCCGCCGTAATAAAATGCAGATCAATTTAAACAGTGAGCCGATTATGAATTGTCTTCTGTAACTTGGCCACTAGACGGCAGCTTTCGATTCTTAGAGATACCGGAATCCTGTTACTCAGCGATCAGAATCCACTTCAAAAACTGGACTAGATCGAGTTGTGGAAGAGCAGATCATTAACGGTTTCCCCCCGTGATTTATTCACAATAAAGCACGCCCCCTCTGGTCCCTGATGGTTTTAAAAGCATTTGTGCTGAGCAGTGAACTGCACATTCGTTTGCGTGTTTAATAAAGTTCCGCGGTGTCCATCGACGTGACGTCCCATAAAACAGGGGATCGCGTCGGTGTTCCCGCACCGGGACATTTCCCCGCTGCCGGTGAATAAAACACCCCGCGAGACAGAATCCAGAGACCGCGGCCTCAGGCGTGCCCCCACCCCCCCACCCCCTCACCCCCACAGCACTAACTGCTCTTTAAACAACACAGACTGCAGAACATCCCCACACGGTGGTTCTTCTCAAACGTGACCCCCCCCCCCCCCCCCCCCCCCCCCCCTCCAGGCAGATGACAGGGGCTCGAGGCGGGATGGTTTGCATCCACACGCAGAGCGCAGTATGTAAACCACCTCGCTGTCATTGATGCGCTGATATCCTTTTATGGGATGGAGCCCAACACCATGCGTTATCACCGAGGAGGGCCGTGCACAGAAGGTTAGGCACAAAGTAGATTCCAAGAACGAAGCCCGGGGTTTGTTACGGTTCTTCGAATGATTACGCCCTCAGGTGGTGGAGCATCGGCGCCGTTGGATTCTCAAAACACCCCCCCCCGCTCCCTGAATAAACCACTAATTACTTACATCTCACCGTCCATTACATCAGCTCCACTGACCATACAGATAATAATAATAATAATTAGGGGTGTATTCAACTACAGATTTTCGTAGTCGAATCTGATTCGTCAGACTTTTCCCTAATTTTCCGTAGTCGACTGATAGTCGAATCAGATTTCAATCAGTCGAATCGATAGTTCCCCAGATTTTTCCCTATAGTCGACTGATAGTCGAATCGGTTAAAATTTCACCACAAGATGGCGCTATAAGCATAGTTTTTAAAATAGATTTTTTTTTTATATACAGTATTTTACTTCTTTTTCTAACAAAAGAAAACATTTTTCTTTCTTTTTTTTTCTAGAAATTAGGATGATTTTATTTGACAAAAGGCTATATATATAACGAAAACAAAGACATTTCATGTAAAAACTAATGCTTAGCAGCAGCCATGGGCGCCCCCATGTGGTCAAAATGGTGCATTCGACTATGAGGTTCATAGTCGACTACGGTTCTCCGAATCGAATCGTCGAATCAGCGAATATTGCAGCTCACCCCTATTAATAATAACAATACATTTTATTTGATGGCGCTTTCTGGACACTCAAGGCGCCTTTCTGGACCTTACAAAGAAAAACAGTAAAACCGAGAAATGGGCTGAATAAATAGAAGATGAGGCAACAATAATAAAACAAGCAATCAATCTAGACATTCATTCATTCATTATCTTCTGCTTTATCCTCTATTAGCGTCGCGGTGGGGTTCCCCATGCCCATCCAGGGGAGAACATCTCGGGCGCTGGGCAGATACACCCAGGACAGGACGCCAATCCATCGCTGGGTACACACTCACTCACACATACACACTCTATATGGGGCAATTTAGAGAACTCAATTAACTTGATCCATGTTTTTGGACTGTGGGAGGAAACCGGAGAACCCGGAGGAAACCCACGCGGACACGGGGAGAACATGGAAACTCCACCCAGATGGGGATTCGAACCGGGAATCCCTAGCGCTGAGAGGAGAACGTGCTGACCACTAAGCCACCGTGCCGCCCAATCTAGACATAGTAAGCAAAATGAAAATTAAGCAGAAAATAAATTAAAAAGACAAAAGAAATAAAATCAGAGATTAAAGGCAATACAGATGGACTTTAGTAGTTCTTCAATAACATTCTGTAGTTCTGGATCTGGATCTCTGCATTAGTCCCTTGTACTCAAGACCCCCCCCCCCCCACAGGACACCCAGGTCCTGTAGTGACACTGACATGGTGGTGGTTCTGCTGGAGTTTATAAAGCTGTATCCACTCACTGTACACCTCATTAGACACATCCAAGCTGGTGAGACAATAACTCATCCACTGTTGAGCTGTTTCACGGCGGCACGGTGGCTTAGTGGTTTGGCACGTTCTCCTCTCAGCTCTAGGGATTCCCAGTTTGAATCCCCATCTGGGTGGAGTCTCCATGTTCTCCCCGTGTCTGCATGGGCTTCCTCCGGGTTCTCCGCTTTCCTCCCACAGTCCAAAAACATGGATCAAGTCAATTGAGTTCTCCAAATTGCCCCATATAGAGTGTGTCTGTGTGTGTCTGTGTGAGCCCAGCGATAGAGTGGCGCCCTGTCCTGGGTGTATCTGCCCAGCGCCCAAAACGTTTTACCCTGGATGGGCATGGGGGAACCCCCCCCACCCCTTCCGCAACCCTAGTAGAGGATAAAGCGGAAAATAATGGATGGATGGAAATTGCCCCATTCAGAGTGTGAGTGTGTGTGTGCCCGGTGGTAGATCGGCGCCCTGTCCTGGGTGTATCTACCCAGTGTCCGAAACGTTCTCCCCTGGATGGGCATGGGGAACCGCCCCCTTCAGCCCCCCTTTCGCAACCCTAGTAGAGTGTGGGCTTCCTCCGGGTTCTCCGGTTTGCTCCCACAGTCCAAAAACATGGATCAAGGTCAAGTTAATTTAACAAATTGCCCCATATAGAGTGTGTGTGTGTGTGTGAATATGTGTGTGCCCAGCGATAGAGTGGCGCCCTGTCCTGGGTGTATCTGCCCAGCGCCCAAAAACGTTTTACCCTGGATGGGCATGGGGGAACCCCCCCCACCCCTTCCGCAACCCTAGTAGAGGATAAAGCGGAAGATAATGGATGGATGGATGGAAATTGCCCCATTCAGAGTGTGAGTGTGTGTGTGCCCGGTGACAGATCAGCGCCCTGTCCAGGGTGTATCTACCCAGTGTCCGAAACGTTCTCCCCTGGATGGGCATGGGGAACCGCCCCCTTCCGCCCCCCTTCCGCAACCCTAGTAGAGTGTGGGCTTCCTCCGGGTTCTCCGGTTTGCTCCCACAGTCCAAAAACATGGATCAAGGTCAAGTTAATTTAACAAATTGCCCCATATAGAGTGTGTGTGTGTGAATATGTGTGTGCCCAGCGATAGAGTGGCGCCCTGTCCTGGGTGTATCTGCCCAGCGCCCAAAACGTTTTACCCTGGATGGGCATGGGGGAACCCCCCCCACCCCTTCCGCAACCCTAGTAGAGGATAAAGCGGAAGATAATGGATGGATGGAAATTGCCCCATTCAGAGTGTGAATGTGTGTGTGTGCCCGGTGATAGATCGGCGCCCTGTCCTGGGGAGTATCTACCCAGTGTCCGAAACGTTTCTCCCCTGGATGGGCATGGGGAACCGCCCCCTTCCGCCTCCCTTCCGCAACCTTAGTAGAGTGTGGGCTTCCTCCGGGTTCTCCGGTTTGCTCCCACAGTCCAAAAACATGGATCGAGTCAATGGAGTTCTCCGAATTGCCCCATATAGAGTGTGTATGTGTGAGTGAGTGTGTGCCCAGCGATAGATTGGCGCCCTGTCCTGGGTGTATCTTCCCAGCGCCCGAAACGGTTTTACCCCTGGATGGGCATGGGGAACCCCCCCCCCGCGACCCTAATAGAGGATAAAGCGGGAGATAATGAATGAACGAACTGTTGCGCTGTTTCTTCGTCATCCTCGGTTAATGGGTAGATGTTCGTATGTTTGCTTGCGTCACTTTGTCCCACTGTACGTACAGTATTTTATGTAAATAGGAAACGAAGCCGGGCTTTTGTCCGGTGAGGCCGCTGGACGACGATATTCTGGAGTTAAGATAAAGAGCCGAGGCCCCGCGTGCACTTCTTCTTTCATTACAGCTCATATGATACAGACATCTGTGAGCACATGGCTGTCACATCCTGTCACGGCCAGATTAACACCCGGTCTGTGTGGCGGTACCCGTCAGCCTGTCACCAGACGGATGTTTAGTGGGTCGCGATCGATGTTTAGAAACCCCAACCCTCATTAGCTGCAGCGGGCCGAGGCCAAATATAGAGCAAACCGCCGTCCTGTAAACAGAGTCGACGCTTGTGAGGTACAAACCACACCACGGGTCCTGGAACACGCGGGTGACGAAGGCCAGCATAAACAGCAGAGTGAAATTAAAGTCGGGATAATAGAGCTGTGAAGTTCCACAGCAGTCTCACTGCGAGTTATTCAGATTATGGAAAGAAAAAGGGTCAAAAACACCATTTATATTCATCTATCCAATATTTTCCGCTTTATTCTCTACTAGGGCGGCATGGTGGCTTAGTGGTTTAGCATGTTCTCCTCTCAGCGCTAGGGATTCCCGGTTCGAATCCCCATCTGGGTGGAGTTTCCATGTTCTCCCCGTGTCTGCGTGGGTTTCCTCCGGGTTCTCCGGTTTCCTCCCACAGTCCAAAAACATGGATCAAGTCAATTGAGCTCTCCAAATTGCCCCATATAGAGTGTGTCTGTGTGAGTGAGTGTGTGCCCAGCGATGGATTAGCGCCCTGTCCTGGGTCTATCTGCCCAGCGCCCGAGACGTTCTCCCCTGGATGGGCATGGGGAACCCCACCGCGACCCTAATAGAGGATAAAGCGGAAGATAATGAATGAATGAGTGAATGAATGAATCCTCTACTAGGGTTTCCCCATGCCCATCCAGGGGAGAACGTTTCGGACACTGGGTAGATACACCCTGGACAGGGCGCTGATCTGTCACCGGGCACACACACACTCACACTCTGAATGGGGCAATTTCCATCCATCCATCCATTATCTTCCGCTTTATCCTCTACTAGGGTTGCGGAAGGGGGGGGGAGGGTTCCCCCATGCTCATCCAAGATAAAACGTTTCGGGCGCTGGGCAGATACACCCAGGACAGGGCGCCACTCTATCGCTGGGCACACACTCACTCACTCACTCACACAGACACACTCTATATGGGGCAATTTGTTGAATTCACTTGACCTTGATCCATGTTTTTGGACTGTGGGAGGAAACCGGAGAACCCGGCGGAAACCCACGCGGACACGGGGAGAACATGGAACCTCCACCCAGATTGGGATTCGAACCGGGAATCTCTAGCGCTGAGAGGAGGACATGCCGACCACTAAGCCACCGTGACGCCCCCCTAATTTAATTAATTAATTAATTAATTTTCTCCCGCTTTATCCTCTATTAGGGTCACGGTGGGGTTCCCCATGCCCATCCAGGGGAGAACGTCTCGGGCGCTCTCGAACGTCTCGGGCGTCTCGAACGTCCCAGGACAGGGCGCCACTCCATCGCTGGGCACACACTCACTCACACAGACACACTCTATATGGGGCAATTTGTTGAATTCACTTGACCTTGATCCATGTTATTGGACTGTGGGAGGAAACCGAGAACCCGGCGGAAACCCACGCAGACACGGGGAGAACATGGAACCTCCACCCAGATTGGGATTCGAACCGGGAATCTCTAGCGCTGAGAGGAGAACATGCCAACCACTAAGCCACCGTGCCGCCCCCCCTAATTTAATTAATTAATTAATTATTTACGGCCATGTTTTAAACTAACCAGCATGTCAGTTGGCGCCAGGTGGCACTCTGACTTTGGAGGATTGCTATTTGAGCGGTGCATGCACTCGTCTACTCGTACCTGGACTCAATGTCCTGCTCTGTGAGGTTCTCCGTTTGAGCGTGGAATGGAGAACCCCCAGCATAGTGTAGAGTGTTTAGTCCGTTTCAGTGTTGAGATGCGTTGGACACGCGGCGCCTGCGTTGGTGCACCGGGGGGTTCTGTTCCGAAATAGTGATACACTGCGAGAGGGCCATGCGCGTTTGGGGGATATATTCACACGCAGCGTTGCTATTTAAATGACGCAGGAGGAAGGCGTGAATATAGACTGTTTGGCGGGGTGTGGCATCGCGAGGGTATGAAACGGAACCCGACGTGATGCTGAATAACAAACTCTCACGCACTTGGTTCTGACGGACAGAACCGGAATTCTTTTGGACCGGTGGAGCTGCAGGAATGATAAGCTTCATTCCTACAGAAGATCAAAGAGATCTTTCATCCCAGTAATGCCAACCAGTGTCAGTGTTGCCCCTGAGACTGCGTGGTTACCACACTCACTGCGAGTACTCACTACGACTATTACCCCCCCCGTGTAGTAGGACAGCTCTCCAAGTTGCCCCATATAGAGTGTGTCTGTGTGAGTGAGTGTGTGCCCAGCGATAGATTGGCGCCCTGTCCTGGGTGTATCTGCCCAGCGCCCGAGACGTTCTCCCCTGGATGGGTATGGGGAACCCCCCCCCCCCCCACCCACGATTCCCGGTTCGAATCCCCATCTGGGTGGAGTTTCCATGTTCTCCCCGTGTCTACGTGGGTTTCCTCCAGGTTCTCCGCTTTCCTCCCACTGTCCAAAAACATGGGTGCCCATCCTGGCAGGCGGCACGGTGGCTTAGTGGTCGGCATGTTCTCCTCTCAGCGCTAGGGATTCCCGGTTCGAATCCCCATCTGGGTGGAGTTTCCATGTTCTCCCCGTGTCCGCGTGGGTTTCCTCCGGGTTCTCCAGTTTCCTCCCACAGTCCAAAAACATGGATCAAGTCAATTGAATTCTCCAAATTGCCCCATATAGAGTGTGTATGAGTGAGTGAGTGTGTGCCCAGCGATGGATTGGCGTCCTGTCCTGGGTCTATCTGCCCAGCGCCCGAGACTTTCTCCCCTGGATGGGCATGGGGAACCCTCCCCCCCCACGATTCCCGGTTCGAATCCCCATCTGGGTGGAGTTTCCATGTTCCCCCCGTGTCCGCGTGGGTTTCCTCCGGGTTCTCTGCTTTCCTTCCACAGTCCAAAAACATGGATCAAGTCAATTGAGCTCTCCAAATTGCCCCATATAGAGTGTGTCTGTGTGAGTGAGTGTGTCCAGCGATAGATTGGCGCCCTGTCCTGGGTGTATCTGCCCAGCGCCTGAGACGTTCTCCTCTGGATGGGCCCCCCCCGCGCGACCCTAATAGGAGGCAGCTGTCTGACTTGACGTTTGGTGGGTGATGTTTACAGGAAGCTGCACCCACAACCACGACCTGAATGAGCGCAGACCTGTCCATCATACAGATGTTATCAGATCACAGCGGGGTCGTGGGTTCGACAAACAAAAAAAAAAAAAAAAAAAAAGAGAGAGATGGATAAATCCTTCCTACACTCGAGTTCTTGCGTAGCAGTGCGATCTGAATCCGAACGCAAACTGTTCGACCTCTGAACTCCTCGACCTCCCGATCTGATGGTCCAAACCGCGACAAGGTTATCGCCGTTATGGCCTCTTATCACCCAGCAGCACCGATAACCCAACGACCACAGAGTCGACCACAGATTACCACACGCAGAGAAACAAACAACAGAGAGAAAGCCGCCGGGACGAAAACGGGCGTCCGTACCTCTTTTGAAGGACCATCTCTTCATCAAGAACTTGGAAAACGAAGGCCAGGAGTGGTTGAGCAGCGACTCGGCCATGGGGCGAGCGGATCAAGCGCGGCGCACGGACGCCGGCGAGAGAGAGAAGACTGACTTCCACCAGGAAAGGAGAACTGACTGACGTTCAAAAAACATCTGATCCAAACCCAGGAGGGATGGACGGGGGTGGGTGTTGCCGGGGGGGGGGTGGGGTGGGGGTGGGGGGGGGTTGGTTTACGGAGCGCACTCTGGACGGAGGCAGGACGCAGCGATGAGGAAAGAGATCAGGAGGATGGGGGGAAACGAAGGAAGCCAGGATTTCGGGCTGCCGGTGACAGAATGAGGCCAGGATTAAATGAGCGAGTCGTCCTTCGTCCTTTGAACTCGAAGCCAGAACATGTTCTTTGTCTTAACAGCTTCCTTCAAAGAGGTGAAAACTCTTCAGATCGTGAGGTAATCTGGACGGACGTGGACCGAGGAGTTGGGACGTCCCCTGTACAGAGTTTAAACCTTCATTTTCTTTAATATTGTTGTTGTCGGCGGCACGGTGGCTTAGTGGTTGGCACGTTCTCCTCTCGGCGCTGGGGATTCCCGGTTCGAATCCCCATCTGGGTGGAGTTTCCATGTTCTCCCCGTGTCTGCGTGGGTTTCCTCCGGGTTCTCTGGTTTCCTCCCACAGTCCAAAAACATGGATCAAGTCAATTGAATTCTCAAAATTGCCCCATATAGAGTGTGTATGTCTGTGTGAGTGAGTGTGTGCCCAGCGATGGATTGGCGCCCTGTCCTGGGTCTATCTGCCCAGCGCCTGGCCTGGGTCTATCTGCCCAGGTGGGGAGAACCCCACCGCGACCCTAATAGAGGATAAAGCGGGAGATAATGAAAAAATGAATTATTGTCACTTATATGGACAAAAGGGACACACCTTGGGACATGGGACAAGTCAGGGGTGTCATTACGTCTTATTGCTCAGGTGAATAGGAAAAAGCGTCCGGCCATGTGTTCTGGACTGTATGCTCTCTGCTTTTCTAAAACAGTTTGGGGAAGGCCACGGTGTGGACGAATGGAGGTCATTGACACCTTTGGAGGTCCTTGTGCAGGTATTTAAACAGAGGCAGGGGGCAGGGTCCATAGACATAGATTTGAGTGGGGTTGAGCCCTGACCGTAACCTCATTAAACACCATTGGGATGAATTAGAACAACGAACCGTCCGTCCAACATCGGTGCCTGACCTCCTGAATGCTTATTTGGAGGAATAGTCCAAAACTTCATCTCACCTCCTTATCTCCCTGTCTTCATAACGTCCTACCTGCACGTCCCTCTAATAAACTCATGCCTAATCCCAACAACAGCACCTCATGTCCACCTCGTCCAGCCCCCTCTCTTCTCTTACGGTCAGATCCGTCGACTGTAGAGGATAGACTAGAGGATAAAGCAGAAGATAATGGATGGATGGACAGTGGCTTAGTGGTCAGCACGTTCTCCTCTCAGCGCTAAGGATTCCTGGTTTGAATCCCAATTTGGGGTGGAGTTTCCATGTTCTCCCCGTGTCCGCGTGTTGTTTCCTCCGGGTTCTCCGGTTTCCTCCCACAGTCCAAAAACATGGATCAAGTCAATTGAGTTCTCCAAATTGCCCCATATAGAGTATGTATGAGTGAGTGAGTGTGTGCCCAGCGATGGATTGGCGCCCTGTCCTGGGTCTATCTGCCCAACGTCCGAAACGTTCTCCCCTGGATGAGCATGGGGAACCCCACCGCGACCCTAATAGAGGATAAAGCGGAAGATAATGAATGAATGAACTGCCAACTCCACAGTGGCTTGGTGGTTTAGCACGTTCGTCTCTCAGTGCTGGGGATTCCTGGTTCGAATCCCAATCTGGGTGGAGTTTCCATGTTCTCCTCGTGTCCGCGTGGGTTTCCTCCGGGTTCAAGTCAATTGAGTTCTCCAAATTGCCCCATATAGAGAGTGTCTGTGTGAGTGAGTGTGTGCCCAGCGATGGATTGGCGCCCTGTCCTGGGTCTATCTGCCCAGCGCCCGAAACGTTCTCCCCTGGATGGGCATGGAGAACCCCCCCTTCCCCCCCCCCCGCGACCCTAATAGAGGATAAAGCGGAAGATAATAAATGGATGGAACTGCCAACTCCAGGCTCATGATCTAAATGTCAAATCTCCTCGTTTCACTGTCTTCAAAGGTCCCTGTGACATCTTCGCACAGTAACAGTCACGATCTCCTTATCGCACCACAAACCACAACCCCGAAGAATCATTAAGTCGAAATGAGAAGTGTGAGACGGATCCACGGGGCGCAAAGCGAAAGAGAAATCACTTTGAGAATTTCCGTTTTTAATCACACGACAGACGGAACAAACGCGCCATGCGAGAACAAACGGCCCAAACGTGACGCCGTGATGCGTAGAACCTTCAGAACGGACCCGGAACGGCACACTGTGGCTCTCTGATTTTCGACACCACACGTGGCTTCACACTCGGCATTCGAAGAGTCGACTCACAGATTCAACTCAGCGGCTCTAACCAGGAATATTACAAAATACCAATATACCATTCGCACCATTCGCACCATTCTCATTGGTTCATTATGATGCCAGGTGACCAGTCCTATGGGCTGAGTGTTTTCGGCTGTTACCTTAATTAATTTACTACTAATTTACTAAATTCACTAACACACTGGATGGTTTGAGGACAGGGCCATTTCGAGGCATTTGGGGGCCCCAAGCAAAATACCACACCTACCAAATATTAAGCATTTAATTCAAAACCCTCTTCTCCTTTGCAAAAAAATTGACAACCTATAAAGAGGGCAAGTTCTGTAGTAATTTTAAGCAATCAGTGGGAGGGGCCAAGTTGAGAGGTTCTTGAATTTTACTGCATCGACCATCATGGAGTTTAAAAAGGCTCTCACACAGTTTGTCGTTGCATTCAATTCGTTGCCGGTCATCACGCGGGCCCTTGGCATTTGATTGCTCGGCCCGGCCTGTCGCAGCGGGCCTATTTGAGGAGGGGTGTTAATGTGGGTTCCCCTTTTTTTCAGCGAAATGACCAAAAATGCAACCTCTCATTCCCCTGGTTAACCTGCAACTTCCCCTTATTTACTATAAAGAAGCGACAGCGATCGCAGGTTCTTCTGCGCGGTTACCGTAACACATCACAACGGAGTGAAGATGCTGCCATCGTACATCACATGCACGACGTGCAAACAGCCAAAGACTCGAATGCAATGGGATTCTCAACGAGAAGCTCTACAAGGACTTCAAAAGCATAACGGCCAAAAGAAGAACCGTCAGAACGTCCAGAACGTCCGGGTCAGTTTAAAAAGAAAAAAAAAAAAAAAAAAAAAAAAAAGAACAAATGCAAAAATGCATTTTTTTTTAGGTCTCACATCCATTTGTTAAACTTATCACCATTCATTAAAAAAAAAAAGAATACTCACCAGTTTCCGGGGTGGGGGGGGAGTGGGTGGGGGTCTTCAGCAGACGCAGGGAGATGGAGGTTTTAATGGATGTTGCAGTCGTTCAGTTGCTTTGCTTTTCTGCACAACACTGTAAAAAAAAAAGAATGCAGTTTTAACCCAATATCCTCTGCCTACTTCCTCCTTCTGCTGTGGTCAAACAGCAAAGAAACTCCTCCTTCTGTAGCGCGCGCGCACACACACACACACACACACACACACACACACACACACACACACACACACACACACACACACACACTCAGTACATTAACACTTACGAAGAAAGTAGCACATGTAGATGCTGATGGATGTGAGGCAGGTGTTAAAAGCAGCTTGATTACACTCGTGTGTGTGTGTGTGTGTGTGTGTGTGTGTGTGTTGGTGCACTTGCACATACAAACTGGGTCTGTTTGCTGGAAGATGGTGGTGAAGCCAAGTGTGTGTGTGTGTGTGTGTGTGTGTGACATCAATTGTATAGTTTTGCAGAGCGATAAAAGGAAGTTGGTGGCTTCGTGCACAGATGATGTACTATTCATACTCATCGGCTAGAGCTGCACCATGCTCACACACCCTGTAACACACACACACACACACACACACACACACACACACACACACACACACACACACACAGGACTAATTCGACCATTACAGCACATTACAGCACATTCCAGCGGAGAGTAGCTGATAGAACTGCACTTACAGTGACATTTCCTGTAGTTAATGTGACTTGCATGTGCTATTTGAAAACCTTTTGGGATTTCCTGTATGAACAGGCCTTTTCTGGTAAGCTCCACCCATTCTATGCCCTATAACAAAAGTGTGTGGACACCTCGAGCATTTTCACCATTGACCTTAACCTACTATAAATCGGCCCAAAAAGGCGGTGCTTTAAAGTGTTTGAGCAAAATGAGCAAAATGAATGTAACCCATACACTTATATTAATTGTCTTTATGTAAGATTAACCCATAAACGACTGCACTGTATATCTTTGAAATTTTGCTCTAATATTATCCACTGATAAACATATTAATTTAATTGTTCAGCTGGCGGCACGGTGGCTTAGTGGTTTAGCACGTTCAGCGCTAGGGATTCCCGGTTCGAATCCTTATCTGGGTGGAGTTTCCATGTTCTCCTCGTGTCCGCGTGGGTTTCCTCCGGGTTCTCCGGTTTCCTCCCACAGTCCAAAAACATGGATCAAGTCAATTGAGTTCTCCAAATTGCCCCATATAGAGTGTGTTTGAGTGTGTACCCAGTGATGGATTGGCACCCTGTCCTGGGTGTAGCTGCCCAGCGCCCGAGACGTTCTCCCCTGGATGGGCATGGGGAACCCCACCGCGACCCTAACAGAGGATAAAGCGGGAGATAATGAATGAATGAATGAATTCTGATTAACGTTAAACGACTGCGCGAGTGTACAATTCACGCCAATTGAAATCTTTGCTTTAATTTCACAAGAGATTGTTCCACTGATGAAAATGTACATGGTTGAATATTTAATATTAATTATCATTGTTCACCTTGTACCTGATTGGATCCCCTATTATTTTTAGAACGTCTTCTTGTGGTTTAATTATAAAGGTTTTTGGAAAATTCCTCCAAGATTTTGGTCCATATTAAAAGGAGATCATCATCCAGTTGAGGCCATCCATCCATCCATCCATCCATCCATCAATCCTGGCTCATGGCTTTACTGCCAGGAATGGACCTGAAAGTCAGAACCCTACGCTTCTGAGTGAGAGTAAAGAGGTGACGCGCCGAAGACAATGTCTTCAATCAAATTTTATTCTTAATCTTTCCATATAAACAGTTCATTGTTGAATAATTTACACACAGCAAGATTCATTTTCATATCTTTCCGACATTTCTCTGTACAAATCGCCGCCTGGCTCTCCGTGAGAAAAGGACATGGTAAAGCCGTCTGATGACGATGGCACAGTTTGATCCTGAACGTCAGCTGTTGGAATCTGGATGTGATATTGGGTTTGTACTCATACATGCGCACACACACACACACACTCGTGCACACGCACACACACACACACACTCACACACACACAGGAGTGTGAACTGCACTGTAATAGTGGCTGGGAGGCTGTCTGTGTTGGACTCATATTAACCTATGAGTGTGAAAATCACGACTTTGACCAAACGAGAACAGGAACCAGGAGACGTAACATCTGAAAGAACATGTGCACGGTTTAAAAAAAAAAATGTAAAAAAAAAAAAAAAGGACGAGGAAGAAACTGCACAGAAAAAAAAAAAAAAAAAAAAAAAAAAAGGTCCGCCATGTGAAGGAAAACTCCAGTTTGTCATTTCTGACCAGATTCAGTAATTAAAAAAAGGACCAGGTTTCCCGTAATGAGAAAAGACCTGACACTGTGGTGACATTTTCCGCGTCTCATTGTTTGTTCCAGATCCCTTGCTGCAGCTTTTTATTAATTCAGTCTACATAATTAATTAGTCTACATTTATGCCAATTATTTATTATATTGTGCTCTCCAAAATGATACTGAGCGCAACCACAGAGCACTGTTCATGATCTGGAAGACCGTTTTTAAATATGTACATGCATGCGCCTGCATCAGAAGCCAAATGTAAACAAGTGCACACTGTGATTAACCAGGCCCGGGCATCTTATGTTTATCAGACCCAGTGTTTTACAGCCCCGGGGCCACATTCGGCCCTTTGGCGGTCCTTGTCTGGCCCATATGAGGTCACTGAGAAGATAGAAATAAAAATAAAAAGTCAAATAATAATCATTCATTCATTATCTTCCGCTTTATCCTCTATTAGGGTCGCAGTGGGGTTCCCCATGCCCATCCAAGGGAGAACGTTTCGGGCGCTGGGCAGATAGACCCAGGACAGGGCGCCAATCTATCGCTGGGCACACACTCACTCACACATACACACTCTATATGGGGCAATTTGGAGAACTCAATTGACTTGATCCATGTTTTTTTGGACTGTGGGAGGAAACCGGAGAACCCGGAGGAAACCCACGCGGACACGGGGAGAACATGGAAACAACACCCAGATGGGGATACGAACCGGGAATCCCGAGTGCTGAGAGGCGAACATGCCAAACCACTAAGCCACCGTGTCGCCCCAAATAATAATCATTTGACTGAATTCATATCGAATGCATGCAGTTCAGATAAATACAGTCCAGGAGCCGGATGTCAAATGTAAAAGAACACCTTGGTTCCGGTACTTTAGTACAAATAACGCAATTAAAAAAAATAATAATAAAAAATAAATTTTAATAACGGGGTAATCGGGGTCGGTGACCCATAATTTCGTTCCTATCTCATGTAACACGTGATATTAATGATAATAAATTGTTTTTGAATCTTGAAGAACATTTTTCTGATCCCAGTTCAATATAATATTTTTTAAATCTGAAACCGAACTCTCGACGCCAATGTGAAAACGAAACCACATCAGCTGATTAAACAGCAAACGTTTGCCTTTTGGACTTTTGTCACTACGAGGAAACCAAGTGGAGATGAATGTGTTCGGTACAAAAAAAACACACACTGGAGTCATCCTTTAGACACGTGACCCCCGGGTGAGGACCGGCTGAGTTCCGGCAATGTCACGCTGGACAGAACGACGGGCGAGGAAACCGGAGGAACCGATGGTGTCACGGTGGCCCACGAGGATGAAGGAACCACAATCGAACAGCTGATTCTGACCTGAAAGACGACGAGACGTTTCATTTTCCTCAGAAACGAGAACTATATACAAATTTATGTCAATGAAAATTCCACAAATGTACAAGATAGCAAAAGTTTACAGTCAGGAACAACAAAAAAAAAAAAAGTAGTTCTGAATTGTTTGCCCCTCCCTCTTTATTTTTTGGCTAAAAAAATAGAAAACAACTCTAAAAGGTAATACTTTTCCTTTTTTGGAACAATAAAATACACGCGATGCTTCGTCCTCGGCCTATCCCATCCGCTCCCCACTAGCTTGCTTCTGATTTATTTACTTTTTTTTTTCGTCGAGATTAAGTGCTTTTTGTTTTTTTTTTTCGCTTATGTACAGTTCATTAATAAATCACTCCTTTTCTTGAATAACCCCTCCCCGCTTATTCTATCAAATCCAATCAGGGACTTTCGGGTAGACGGTTCATTCTGCTGAATGAAGCAAAACCACCAGAGGTTCAGAGAGGAGGCTTTCAGATTTAAAAATAAAAAAAAAAAAACAAAAAAAAAAAAACACACGTACGCACAAAAGAAAAACATTCACATCTAACCGATACAGTAACATAGAGCCGAGCAGAATGATGTTCAACCCTCGGTTTTATCTTCAGCTGTAAAAAAAAAAAAAAAAAAAAAAAAAAAAAAAAAAAAAAAAAAAAAAGGCCCCACCGAGGGTTAATACTCCACCCAAAACCAAGCTGGTTTTCTATTCAGAGCCCAAGAAATCTTACTGACAGCTGGGTTTGGTTTGTGCAAGGCACTGTGGATGAGAGCCTTCAGGCACCCCACACACCTACGATCTCCATCACCAGGATACGTCAAAATCAAGCGGGACAGATTTCCAGCATGACCTAGAGGCTTCCCGCAGCCGAGCCTCCCTGAGATATCTGCAAGCTGTGATTCTTAAAAAAATAATAATTAAAAAAAAGAAAAAAAAAATAGGAAGAGGAAACTTTTTTTTTTTTTTTTTGGCACACAGGATTGTCCTAAGAGGGCCGTATTCGCCCATCGATAACATAAGCAATGACTGTCCACGTTCACAGTACAGAAAAATACACTGTATGCAGAGAAATATAGAACTTTTTTCTTTTTTTTCTTACAAAAAAATCACATTCGAATCATTTCCATTTTTTAAAGAACCAGTAACCGGCGCGCGGGGGGGTCTTATTGTACCAGATACAAGAAATAAACATTCCCACAAAAGCCAAAAAAAATACCCCAGGCTGACAGTAAGCATCACTTCTGAGTGTGGACGGACTTCAGGCAGCGGCCCGTCACCCTCCACGAAGTGCCGCAGGAACCGAAACGTCTGAATGTCATGAACAATGTAATGATTAAAAGAATAAAACATAGAAAACATTAGCTGTAGTTAAGTTTGCACATTTTTTTTTTGCAGAAACTGCTCTAAAGGATTAGGACATTCCATTTCGTGATCACTGCAATTACCGCTAATACACTACAGGGGGCGCCAGATATAACGAGGTGCGCACGAATGGAGACACCGCCACAGATACGATTCTACAAATTAAGGGCTTTTCAATAAAAACGTGTTGATTCGGTATAATTTTCACATATTATCTTGCTGTGTAGCACAAATAAAACTCAAATGTCACACAAACTTTTCAAAGTCCCTCTTTTAAGGGGAATAAAAGAAAACAGGCTCTCGATTTTGGCGCAGCTAGCATGGTAAAAAAAGGCCAATTAATTAAGAACATGTAGTATTTTAAATTTTAATACTTAAAACCTTTTGGAACTCAATGTCTGTGTTTCCACTGCGTTGGTTCGTCTACATTTTGTAGATCTTAAATCCCGGTTATTACTTAAAATTAGCAAAGAAGCGATGCTTCATCAAGAAATAAAGCATGCTGACAGAAACGGAAATTAAACACTAAACACTTAATATGATGGTTGCTTGAATCTCTTAATAAATTGTAAAATCTGACGCCGTGCGTCATGCCGTAGTCCGTCTGATGCCCATATTTGGCAGTGCAGG
The DNA here is from genome assembly GCA_019802505.1 of Corydoras sp. C115. Lineage (NCBI taxonomy): Eukaryota > Metazoa > Chordata > Actinopteri > Siluriformes > Callichthyidae > Corydoras > Corydoras sp. C115. The sequence continues at coordinate 48,609 of JAFMOC010000771.1, read as the reverse complement.
TCTAATTTGGATCACCTCCATCATGTCACATCTTCATTCATTCATTATCTCCCGCTTTATCCTCTATTAGGGTCGCGGTGGGGTTCCCCATGCCCATCCAGGGGAGAACATCTCGGGCGCTGGGCAGATACACCCAGGACAGGGCGCCAATCCATCGCTGGGCACACACTCACTCACACACACTCTATATGGGGCAATTTAGAGAACTCAATTAACTTGATCCATGTTTTTGGACTGTGGGAGGAAAGCGGAGAACCCGGAGGAAACCCACGCGGACACGGGGAGAACATGGAAACTCCACCCAGATGGGGATTCGAACCGGGAATCCCTAGCGCTGAGATGTCAGCTAATGCTACTGTGCAGTAACGTTGACAGTGACACCGAGCAGGTCACATGACCGTGGTTTATTGTGTGCACAGCAAAATAATGGTTCGTAATATACCTGGAGAATTAAATAATTAACATGAGGACCTAAATTAATTTCACGTCCCGTTAAAAAAACCCCGAGGATGAACTTTATAAGCACTTGAAGTGAAAGGAGACGAGCACATTTAAAACGAGCGGCATTGCAGAGAGTGACACACTCCACTTGGCTATTTTCTGTATAGGCGACACTGAGGTAGACTTCGTTAAATAAATGAAAGAAATTAGCTTTACTACGACGGCCCGTCAGCCGTAACGCGTCTCTGGCGCTCTCCGTTTCTCGAGACAAGCGACATCGACCGGTTCGCCTGCCTCATGTAAAATGTCTTGGGCCAAATGCTACTGGATTTAATAAAATAATCTTTTTAATATAAAAAGTAATGAAAGTCCTGTTCTCTCGTGCTAAAGCCCACCCCCCCCCCAACACACCTTCATACGGAGTATACTGAGCTAGGAGGATCAAGTTCACCCTCTTTTTATTTTTGATAGACACCCCAACCATGCCTTCTGTTGGCGTCTCTGTCATTAAATAGTCATTAAAAGAATTTATTTTGCGCTCGCCTTCTTAACATTCGGCAGAGAACGACGGCAATTCCAGCAACGGCAGAAAGGGGTCCTGGGTTTGATTCCCGGGGGGTGGGTGTGGGGGGGGTGAGTACAGTTCCATTCTGTGTGCTAGATTTGTTAGAATTTGCAGGATTACAGTCACGACTGTGTGACGCTTTTCCCCAAACATTGCGGGTGTATTTAGTTGTTGCTCATAGACAGAGCTGATTCTAAAAAAAAAAAAATACTGAATTTAGGGAAAGCGCAAACGTTGCCTTAAAGCATGAAGAACCCGGGTTCGATTCCCGAAAAAGCAAACAAATGAAGACACTAAATTGTCCTAGGTACTAGATTTATATTATATTTATATTGTATTATATTGTATTAGTGTACCTGTAGTGCTGATCTCAAACACAGGTATACAGGTGGGTTGTGTCAAAAAGGATATCTGCTGCAGGGGCAAAGGGCTCCCCCTAGTGGGGACAAGTTTTATTTAATTAAAAAAATTATATATTTTTTAGAGGCTTGTCCACTTTAGTTGGAGATATTTGATTTAGTGATGGAATTAACTTGCGAAAGGAAATAGACCCTATGGAGTTTTCATCCTAACTCAGTAAGCCCTAATCCGTGACATTAATACACTAACAGCTCTCTGTAACGTACGTACGTACATGTCATCACCCGTACCTATCCACTTTTAAACCTCGTAGCTGGTCACTCTACGCGACGAAACCTACATGGTCACCGATCCTGACCGGCTCCGTCCGCCTCTCCGTCTCCAAACATCGCCCCCTACTTAATTAACTTAATGCCAAATCCTGGTACTGCTGTGTCCACGCCAGTCTTAAGTAGTGTGTGTGATGACCGAATGAATCAATTTTCTTTAAATTGGAAAAAAAAATAATAATAAAAAAAAGCAAACAACAAAAATAGACACTCATTACTGAAAAAATACAATATCTGATAAATGAAAAACATAAAAAAAAAAAAAAAGTTCTATGTACAAATTATTCTCAACGTTGCCCATGTTATATAAAATATTGACACCCATCAATATTCTATATGTCGTATATATTATATATTTATACCCATTAGATATCAAAGGAGCAGCTTTTGGTCAGTCTGAGGATCACCTCGGTCCAAATGGTTTTAAATATCCTTCAGCCATAAAAAAGGATACGAGAAAAAAAAGAACGAGGAAGAGGAGGAAAGAAAAAAAAGAAAAAAAAGAAAAAAAAAGGAAAACGACGCAGCCAATAAATTAAAATTCTTTCACCAGACGGATCGGATCGATCTCCAGGCGGGTTCTCGAAGCCCGATCGTTCAGAGAGGTGTAACCTTTGGGTCGCGTGATCCGATCGGCCGATGAAGCCGAGGTTCTAAGGAAAGAGGCCGCTCGTTGAAGGCCACGATCTGAAAATGATTTGGTAATAAAAAAGGAACACTAGCTGGAGCTGGAGAGAGCGAGAGGAAACTACTGAGGTGTCGCTGAAGCAGCTTTCTGGTTATCAGGTTCGTAATTCACAGTTCTGGGGGGCGCAGGGTTATTTTTGTAGATTCTCTCAACCAGGGAAAACTTGGCAAAAGTGCGGCGAGAGCGAGCGGACGGATCCGGAGATCCACGTCGCAGCGCCGGGGCAGCAGGAGGGAAGTCCCGAGACGAAACCAAAAATAGACCTGAGATCAGAGTTGGTTGTTTTTTTTTTTTAAGGGCCTCTGCCACAAAAAAAGGAGCACGAGGAGCAGAACGGCGGGTGTTACGAGGGACTGGACCGGGGTAAAGAGAGTATCCGGCCGTTCTTCTTGCCGCCGTTCATGTGCGTGTAGCGCGCGTGCTCGTCGTACGGCCCGCTGTCCCTGCTGAAGCCCCCCTCCTCCCGCTGGCTGTACGAAGAAGGGTCCAGCGGGATGCTCTCCATGTTCTCGAAGTCCATGTCGAAGTCCTCGCTCTCGGGGGGCTTGTTCTCGTCGCTGTAGAAGAAGGAGAGCTCCTGGAACGAGAAGTTCAGGTCGTCCCGCAGCATTTCGATGATCTCAGTGAAGGTGGGACGATTCTTGGGGTTGTACTGCCAGCACATCTGCATCAGGTTATGCCTGGTGGGGAAAAAAAGTCGGGATTAAGTGAGGGGGGGGTGGAGCTCTACCGAAGTGTAACCATGGTAACCACACAAAGGCTTTGAAACCTACATCCTCTCAGCGCAGTTATCCGGCCGGTCGAGGTGTCCCCCGTCCATGACGAATTTCAGCACCTGCTCATTAGAGAGACCCTGATATGGCTGCTCAGCTAAGGTACTGATCTCCCACAGCACCACGCCAAATGACCTGCACACACACACACACACACACACACACACACACACACACACAGTGTTAGTAGATTTAATAATTAATTACTGTAATATTAAAACCTAAGCAGCAGGACAACATTAAAAACCCTTACCAGCAATCTGAATGCGCCGTGAAGACGCCGTCCTTCAGTGACTCCGGCGCCATCCATCTGACCGGCAGCAGTCCTTTCCCTCCTTTACGATAATAATCGGTCTCATAAATGTCTCGGGTCATCCCAAAGTCTGCAACAGGTTCACAAGGGATCCGCGTTAACCAAAAACGAGTTACACATGTTTCAAAATTTATTAAGGTTATTAATTCCCAGCTAAACCCTCAATCCATCACGACCTGACCTTCACAATTGACGGCTCCACAATCTCCCCAACCGATTCGGTCCGGAACCTTGGGTTCACAATAGACTCCCACCTTAAACTCTCTGATCATGTGATCAAAACCGCCCGTTCCTGTAGATTCCTTCTTTATAACATAAGGAAGATCAGACCCTTTCTGACTGAACATGCCACCCAACTGCTTGTTCAAGCCCGCGTCCTATCCCGGCTTGATTATTGTAATGCACTTCTTGCCGGTATCCCAGCTTCCACAATCAGACCTCTTCAACTAATTCAAAACTCTGCAGCCCGACTCGTGTTTAATCAGCCCAAGCGAACTCATGTCTCTCCATCACTCACTTCCCTCCATTGGCTTCCTGTAGCTGCTCGCATTCAGTACAAGTCGCTGACTCTGGCATACAGAACCATTTCTGGATCTTCCCCCTCCTACCTTCACTCTATCTTTTCAAAATACACTCCGACTCGTTCACTTCGCTCCAGTAAGGATTGTCGCCTGGCGATTCCACCTCACCGAGGAGCTGATTCTCACTCTGTGGCGTTCACCACTGCAAAATGGTGGAACGATCTTCCCAACTCTGTCCGTAAGGCAGAATCTCTAAACAGTTTTAAGAAACTACTTAAGACGCATCTATTTAACAAATACCTGTTATAAAAAAAAAAAAAAAAAAAAAAAAAAAAAAAAAAAAAAAAAAATCAGGTTTGATGAATTTACAGTATAGTTGGTTTTCTCCATGGCTTCTGACTTGTGGTGTTCTCATTTGTAAGTCGCTTTGGATAAAAGCGTCTGCTGAACGACTAAATGTAAATGTAAATGTAAATGTAGGTGGAAGATCATGGCGGCGCGGTGGCTTAGTGGTCGGCACGTTCTCCTCTAAGCGCTGGAGATTCCCGGTTCGAATCCCAATCTGGGTGGAGTTTCCATGTCCTCCCCGTGTCCGCGTGGGTTTCCTCCGGGTTCTCCGGTTTCCTCCCACAGTCCAAAAACATGGATCAAGTCAATTGAGTTCTCCAAATTGCCCCATATAGAGTGTGTCTGTGTGAGTGAGTGAGTGAGTGCCCAGCGATAGATTGGCGCCCTGTCCTGGGTCTATCTGCCCAGCGCCCGAAAAGGTCTCCCCTGGATGGGCATGGGGAACCCCACCGCGACCCTAATGGAGGATAAAGTGGAAGATAATGAATGAATGAATGAATGGAAGATCATGCCCAGTACTGCAGGGACGCTGATGTGGTGGTGGTGGTGTTATTGTGTTGTGCCATTACACACATCCACCCTACTGTGTGGATGTAGAGACAGAGACAGCAGTTTGTGTTAGTCATCCTCTAATCCTTCATTAGTAACCTCAGTGGCTTAGAGTCAAATGGCAAGTTCCTGTCTCTGGAGGGGGGGGGACGAGGACGACACCCCCACGTTGCTGAGCGGGAACTTTTAGTCCGTCGACGTTTCTGAATCGTACCTCCGATCTTCACCGTCAGGTCGTCTGCCACCATGCAGTTGCGGGCGGCGAGGTCTCTGTGGACAAACTTCTTGGCGTTGAGGTAGGCCATGCCATCGGCGATCTCCGCCGCCATCTGGACCATCTCCTTCAGTGTGGGCGGGGGGCGACCCGGGTTGTTCTGCGGGTCAGGAAACGGAAACAACGATTCGGCTGGTTGACTTTTTATAAAAGTTAGTAACCCCAGGTCTGACCTACCACTCATCAGACAGTTAAAAAAAATTCCCCTGTCGGACCAGAGAGGCAGGGATAGGCCCCCCTTTCACATCAAAGTTATTTATTCTCTAGCCCCTGGCCCCGTGGGTGCTTTTTACAACAGTACATCCCCATCCCCGTCGACAAAGCAGCTTTAGCAGAAAGAGCGCTTGAAAACAGCCTTTATTTTTCCTAGCTCTGTTTTACCCCCACAGAGCGAGACGTGTGTGTTTAAGCCGAAGCCGAAGCGACAGTGGCAAGAAAAAAAACTTTATTTAGAAAGAATTATTTAGAAAGAAACCGTGGGAGGACCACGAGTCAGTGGGGGACTCATCCTCCTTGAGCGGCCGGGCAGCAACAGGTGAGCAGCCACACAGAACCGGTCAGTTATGGATTCTACACCCCGGTTCTGTTCATGAAGCCCCTTAAACATACAGAGCAGAACTGTGTGTTTACCTCAGCGTCAGGTCTGAGGCATCGCAGGTAGCTCTTCAGGTCTCCATGTGTCATCAGCTCCATTACCACCAGCGTGGGCTGTCCGTTCGATACAACCCCCAACAGGCGAACCTACACACACACACACACACACACACACACACACACACACACACAACACACACACAGGTTAAACACACCAGAAATCTACACCCATTAAGAGCAGGAGGTCTTAGAGCAGAAGGTTCTCCCATCAGCAGTTCTGCAGCTCACCACATGGTGGCAGGTGAAGGCTTTCATGACCGAGGCCTCATTGAGGAACTCGATCCTCTCTCGCAGACTCGCCGACTCGTTGACGGTTTTAACGGCGACCCGGGTCTCCGGTTCTCCTTTGACGATGTCTTTGGCGATGCCCTCATACACCATGCCGAACGAGCCCTGACCCAGCTCCCGCAGGAGGGTGATCTTCTCCCGCGCCACCTCCCACTCGTCCGGCACGTACACTGTATATACACACAGACGACACGGACGATCGGTCACCTGCTGCCCGTGTTCTACAGGACACTCTGGATCCTGTGACTGATTTTTAGCATCATTATCACAAACAATCAATTAATTAAACACAGTAGTGTTAATGAGTCTCACCATCAGCAGCACTGATGTATTCAGGATTCAGAGACGCAATCAGGGTGCCGTTCGGTCCTTCAGTTTGTCTGAGGCACAAATAATACATCATTAGAACTTATATGTATATACAGTATATATATATCCATCCATTATCTTCAGCTTTATCCTCTATTAGTGTTGGGGGGGGGGGGGGGGGGGGTTCCCTATGCCCATCCAGGGGAGAACGTTTCGGGCGCTGGGCAGATACACCCAGGACAGGGCGCCAATCTATCGCTGGTATACAGTATACACACATACACAAATATATATATATATATATATATATATATATATATATATATATATATATATATAAAAATATATATATAGGGGCGGCACGGTGGCTTAGTGGTTAGCACGTTCGCCTCTCAGCGCTAGGGATTCCCGGTTCGAATCCCCATCTGGGTGGAGTTTCCATGTTCTCCCCGTGTCCACGTGGGTTTCCTCCGGGTTCTCCGGTTTCCTCCCACAATCCAAAAACATGGATCAAGTTAATTGAGTTCTCTAAATTGCCCCATTTTGAGTGTGTGAGTGTGTACCCAGCGATTGATTGGCGCCCTGTCCTGGGTCTATTTGCCCAGCGCCCGAGATGTTCTCCCCTGGATGGGCATGGGGAACCCCACCGCGACCCTAGTACAGGATAAAGCGGGAGATAATGAATGAATGAATGAATGAAAAAAAAAAAAAAAAAAAAAAAAAAAAAAATATATATATATATATATATATATATATATTTTTTTTTTTTCATTATTCATTTATTATCTTCCGCTTTATCCTCCATTAGGGTCGCGGGGGGGGAGGGGGGTTCCCCATGCCCATCCAGGGGAGAACGTTTCGGGCGCTGGGCAGATACACCCAGGACAGGACGCCAATCCATCGCTGGGCACACACTCACTCACACAGACACACTCTATATGGGGCAATTTTGAGAATTCAATTGACTTGAGCCATGTTTTTTGGACTGTGGGAGGAAACCGGAGAACCCGGAGGAAACCCACGCGGACACGGGGAGAACATGGAAACTCCACCCAGATGGGGATTCGAACCGGGAATCCCTAGCGCTGAGAGGCGAACGTGTTAACCACTAAGCTATATATAACTATATATATATATATATACACACACACACACACACACACACACACACACACACACACACGAGGGGTGAGAGAGATACTTACTTCTTTCTGATAACTACAAAAACGGCGCATCCGACGAAGAGCAGCAGAACCAGCAGAACGATGGGACCGATGATGATCTTCAGGTTCATTAAATCTAAAGACGTGAGAGAAGCTTCAGATTCTGCAGCAAACACCGTACCACGGCGAGTGTCCCCCCCCCTCATTCACACCGGAACCCGTCTCACGCAAACTTACTGTCGGGCATGTAGAAGAACACGGGCTCCGTCCAGGAACCGTTTCCCGCCAGCGAGGTGGCGCGGATCCGCACGCTGTAGTTCCCTGGATGTCCGACTCTCAACTTACATCCTCCTGTTCTGTTATAACTGATTCTGCTGACACAGTGATGCATCTCCTGATAGAGACGAGAAAAGCACACACTCAGGGGTACCGTGGTGATGGTACCGTGGTGATGGTACCGTGGTGATGGTACTGTGATGGTACTGTGATGGTACTGTGATGGTACTGTGGTGATGGTACTGTGATGGTACTGTGGTGATGGTACTGTGGTGATGGTACTGTGATGGTACCGTGGTGGTACCATGATGATGGTACCGTGATGGTACCGTGGTGATGGTACCGTGGTGGTACCATGATGATGGTACCGTGATGATGGTACCGTGGTGATGGTACTGTGATGGTACCGTGGTGATGGTACTGTGATGGTACCGTGGTGATGGTACTGTGATGGTACCGTGGTGATGGTACTGTGATGGTACCGTGGTGATGGTACTGTGGTGATGGTACTGTGATGGTACCGTGGTGATGGTACTGTGATGGTACCATGATGGTGGTACTGTGATGATGGTACCGTGGTGATGGTACCGTGATGGTACCGTGGTGATGGTACTGTGGTGATGGTATTGTGATGGTACCGTGGTGATGGTACTGTGATGGTGGTACTGTGATGGTACCGTGGTGATGGTACTGTGATGGTACCGTGATGGTGGTACTGTGATGGTACCGTGGTGATGGTACTGTGATGGTACCGTGATGGTACTGTGATGATGATACTGTGATGGTACCGTGGTGATGGTACCGTGGTGATGGTACTGTGATGGTACTGTGATGGTGGTAATGTGATGGTACAGTGGTGATGGTACTGTGGTGATGGTACTGTGATGGTACCGTGATGGTACTGTGATGGTGGTAATGTGATGGTACAGTGGTGATGGTACTGTGATGGTACCGTGGTGATGGTACTGTGATGGTACCGTGGTGATGGTACTGTGGTGATGGTACAGTGGTGATGGTACTGTGATGGTACCGTGGTGATGGTACCGTGGTGATGGTACCGTGGTGATGGTACCGTGTGCTTGGATGCACAGACCTCGTTATCCGACAGCCGCTGATAGTTGACCTCGTAGAGGATGATCAAGCCGTTCGGGGACGCGGGCTCCTGCCATCTAATGTACACAAACTCCGGTTCCTCAGGAATAATTTCGGGAAGCACACGACCCAGGATGTTGTCTGCTTTCACTACAAGCACAAAGGAAGACGATGGCGTCTGCATTAAAGCTGAAGTCTTCGATGTAGGAACATGCGGAACGACGACGGCATCGGCGCCGAGGCGTCACCTTCGGGCATGGTCCGGGCGCTGACGTAGGAGGCGGCGCTGCAGAACGACTGGTCCGTGAGGTGATTACACGCCTGGATCTCGATCTGGTAGCTGGTGAAGTGATGCAGGTTGGAGATGACGATGGATTCTTTGGCGCTGACCGTCAGCACCGACTTCCTCTTCTCCTCCTCCAGCCCCGGCGTGTGGGGGGTCGCGCTGTGCAGGAAATGCGACGCGTTCCCAAACGTGGACTGGGTGGAATTAGCCACGCCCACAGAACGACGGCGGCGATTCGGTCTGCAATTTAATATTAATCACATCCACCAAAGAACATTTAAGATCATTAAAGATAAGAGGCCACACCCCCTCTGTAAAATACCACTATTAATAATCATAATGGCGGCACGGTGGCTTAGTGGTCAGCACGTTCTCCTCTCAGCTCTAGGGATTCCCGGTTCGAATCCCCATCTGGGTGGAGTTTCCATGATCTCCCCGTGTCTGCGTGGGTTTCCTCCGGGTTCTCCGGTTTCCTCCCACAGTCCAAAAAACATGGATCAAGTCAATTGAGTTCTCCAAATTGCCCCATATAGAGTGTGTCTGTGTGAGTGAGTGTGTGCCCAGCGATGGATTGGCGCCCTGTCCTGGGTCTATCTGCCCAGCGCCCGAGACGTTCTCCCCTGGATGGGCATGGGGAACCCCACCGCGACCCTAATAGAGGATAAAGCGGGAGATAATGAATGAATGAATAATCATAATGTCATTCTCGTGATCATGTGATGCTGCTTCAGTTGGATGATGGGATAACACAGTGAGATGTGGACTTTAAAATGGCGTCCAGTTCACCCGCTGCGTTTGTCCACTATGAGAGGAGCAGCAGGCGATTTGAGACCTGATCACCGTACAGATACGACAGGCGTTCCCACGTTTTACCAACAGATGGCGACAAACACAAGAACGTGACAAATCCCTGTAAAATGATGCGTATAAAACCATCCATCCATCCATCATCTTCTGCTTTATCCTCTACTAGGGTCATGGTGTGTGTGTGTGTGTGTGTAAAGGCTAATGTTAAAATGTGTGTCATTTGCTGCGTCACCACCTGGCGGCGCCTCTTTTCCGAAGTTATTACCAGTGCCATTATCTTCCGCTTTATCCTATATAGGGGGGGGGTTTCCCATGCCCATCCAGGGGTGAACGTTTCGGGCGCTGGGCAGATACACCCAGGACAGGGCGCCAACCTATCACTGGACACACATTCACTCACACACTCTATATGGGGCAATTTGAAGAACTCAATTGACTCGATCCATGTGTTTTTGGACTGTGGGAGGAAACCGGCGAACCCGGAGGAAACCCACGCGGACACGGGGAGGACATGGAAACTCCACCCAGATTGGGATTCGAACCGGGAATCCCTAGTGCCGAGAGGAGAACATGCCAACCACTAAAGCACCGTCCATCCATCCATTATCTTATCCTCTATTAGGGTCGCGGTGGGGTTCCCCATGCCCATCCAGGGGAGAACGTTTCGGGCGCTGGGCAGATAGACCCAGGACAGGACGCCAATCTATCACTGCACACTCACTCACTCACATACACTCTATAGGGGGCAATTTGGAGAACTCAATCGACCTTGGTCCATGTTTTTGGACTGCGGAGAGGAAACCGGAGAACCCGGAGGAAACCCACGCGGACACGGGGAGGACATGGAAACTCCACCCAGATTGGGATTCGAAATCGAAGGATTTCTGCTTTAACCCAGATCTTCGTGTCCCTCATTCATTGTGAACGCTGCTCATCTTTAAAGGTGTTTGTTAGATCCTTAAGTCCTTTGCAGGACAGTTTAAAGTCTCCAATTCACTGAATATGGGACTGTGATGCAAACACAGGGAGAACATGCAAATTCCACACAAAAAAGGACCCTGCCTTCCACTTATAGGACTCAAACCGGTATCATTAAAAGTGATTTTGCCTATTGTTTGTCCTCCACATTTCATCCATCCACACACACACACACACACACACACACACACACACACACACACACACACACACACACACACACACACACACACACACACACACACACACACACACACACACACACTGAGTGAAGTGAGAACACGTTCCCGGAGCGGATGTTGGGGTTAAGGCTGTTCTTCAAGCCTAAGGTAAGTAATTGGGTTCGCGCACCTGGGTTCGAACACCACGTTGTGGATGTAGTTCTCGAAGGTCTTGCGGAACTCGCTCTCCTCCGCCTCCCTCTTCAGCTGGGTCTCCGTTTTGGGACACGCGCAGCAGTTGCCGTCCTGTTTCTGGTCCTCCGTCTGATTGCGCTTGCGCTCGTCGTCTGCGCTGTGGTGGGTGGGGGTCCGCGACGGCAGTTTCATTCCTGGGAGGAAAAAACCAAATCGGCGGTTCGGCTTCTGGTTCAAGGTTTGAGATTCTGGTTTTAATTCTTAAATTAAATTCATTAAGTTGAGGGCGGCACGGTGGCTTAGTGGTTTAGCACGTTCTCCTCTCAGCACTAGGGATTCCCGGTTCGAATCCCCATCTGGGTGGAGTTTCCATGTTCTCCCCGTGTCTGCGTGGGTTTCCTCCGGGTTCTCCGGTTTCCTCCCACAGTCCAAAAACACATGCATCAAGGACAATTGAGTTCTCCAAATTGCCCCCCGCCCGAGACCCTAACATAGGATAAAGTGGAAGATAATGGATGGATGGACGGTGCTTTAGTGGTTGGCATGTTCTCCTCTCGGCACTAGAGATTTCCGGTTCGTAATCCCAATCTGGGTGGAGTTTAATGTTCTCCCCGTGTCCGCGTGGGTTTCCTCCGGGTTCTCCGGTTTCTTCCCACAGTCCAAGAAACATGGACCAAGGTGAAATTAATTTCTCCAAATTGCCCCATATAGAGTGTGTGAGTGAATGTGTGTCCAGTGATTGGCGCCCTGTCCTGGGTGTATCTGCCCAGCGCCCGAAACGTTCTCCCCTGGATGGGCAAGGTTCTCCCCCACCCCACCCCCACCCAATATAGGATAAAGCGGAAGATAATGGAATGGAACTGGTAATAACTTCGGCAAAGAGGCGCCGCCAGGTGGTGACGCAGCACAGGACACACATTTTAACATTAGCCTTTACACCAGTGCTTCTCAAATAGTGGGGCGTGCCCCCCTGGGGGGGTGCAGTGTGGGATGGGGGGGGGGGGGGGGCATAACAAGAAATCACAGAGCAAGTGATATAAAGTGAACTGAACAAATTCGTTTCTGTTACAAACTAAAAAAACAAAGTTAATAAAATGATTCTTTTGTTCTAAGTTGATCTATACTTCTTTCTTTTTTGTTTTCTTTATTGTTAATAAGGAGACATTGTTATAAAAGAGCTGTATTTATAACAAATTTATAGACAAATCATACTACAGCGGGCGAGTAAAAATACATTTTCACCCCATTTTTGATAAATTTGGGGGGATAAATCATGTGTGGGGGGCGCAAAATGTTTTCTTCTTCCTAGGGGGGGCTTAACAGAAAATAATTGAGAAGCACTGCTTTACACACACACACACACACACACACACACACACACACACACCCTGGGAAAGGGAAGGGTGTCTGGACACTTGCGTCCATGCTGTGTGTACAGGTACAGAGTGGCGGCGCACCTTTCTGACAGTAGTCGAATTTGAAGAGCTCGCTGTCCTCCTCCTGCTTCTGATACGTGATGCGGTAGTGCGTGATGTTGCCGTTGGGCTCCGAGGGAGGATTCCACTTCAGTAAGATCTGCGAGGAGGAGTTGGAGGACGAGATGGGGTCCAGCGGAACGGACGGTTCTGGAAGTCAGACACAGGGTTACGAGGTTCTGTATTTGCACTAATCGAGGTTTCATGGTGAACAGAGTGAGGGGCGTGATTTGTGGGTTTAAGGACGGGGGACGGGGGACGGGGGGTATTGGGGGTAATTGGGGGTGAGGAGGTGCACTGACTGCTGGGACTGGTGCGGACGTAGACGATCTCGCTCTTGGCGCCGTACACCTGGTGCTCGTCCGAGACCGAGAGCTGGGTCTTCACCATGATGGCGTACTGCGTCCACGGCTTCAGCGGCATGAGGAGGGAGCCGGGGTCGGAGCGCTTGGAGCCGTCCGTCCCTCGCTGGGGGGGTTCCACGTCTGTGATCATCCAGCTGTTAGAACCGCAGGCGTCCTGACCGTCGAACTCCGTCACGTTCTGATACGGCCTGCGACGGGAGAACCAGACAGAGAGAGAGAGAGAGAGAGAGAGATGTGAACACACACAGGTTCAGGGTTTGAATGTTTTAGCATGTTCTCCTCTCAGCACTGGGGATCCAGGATCTGAGCGGAGTTTCCATGTCCTCCCCGTGTCCATGTGGGTTTCCTCCGGGTTCGCCGGTTTCCTGCCACGGTGCGAATACATAAATTCAAGGTGAATTTGTTGATCTAAATCGCCCCTATAAAGCGTGTGTGTCTGGGGCCCAGAAATGGATTGGCCCCCTGTCCTGGGTGTATCTAGCCAGCGCCTAAAGCTACCCCCATGAGACCCTAGTTCAGGATTAAGGGGAAGACAATGGATGGATGGAAGAGAGAACGTGTTGATTTGAACTGTTGTGTGTCAGACGGCCACTCGGGGGCACACTCACGCTTCTTTGTAGAGCACCATGAAGCCCAGCAGGTCTCGGAAGTCCTTCGGCCAGAACGGTTCCCAGGTGATGATGATCTTGGTGGACGAGGTGCGAATGGAGGTGAAGTTCAGACGCTGGTTCTCACCCGTGAGATCCGAGACCCTACATTCAGTTACTTCTACAACGAGGTTACACACAGCACGTCCGATTCCATCTGGACGTCTCCACCCCCCCGTGTCTGATTTTCTGGTTCTCTGATGTTTCTACAGAACACGTTCTCAGATACTTCTATGTGTGAGTGAGTGTGTGCCCAGCGAGGCTATGAACCCCGAAAACGTTCTCCCCTGGATGGGCAGCCCCACAGTGACCCTTAGTGGTCGGCACGTTCGCCTCTCAGAATTCCCATCTGGGTGGAGTTCCCATGTTCTCCCCGTGTCTGCGTGGGTTTCCTCCGGGTTCTCCGGTTTCCTCCCACAGTCCAAAAACATGGAACAAGTCAATTGAGTTCTCCAAATTGCCCCATGCAGAGTGTGTATGTGTGAGTGAGTGTGTGCCCAGCGATAGATTGCCGCCCTGTCCTGGGTGTATCTGCCCAGCGCCCGAAACGTTCTCCCCTGGATGGGCATGGGGAACCCCCCCCCCCCACCACCATGACCCTAATATAGGATGAAGATAATGAATGGATGAATGAATGAATGAATGAACCCGTCAGCAAGCAAAGGAGGCAGTGTACTGACTGGCTCCACAGGGTTACACTACACCGCAACTGGGTTCCAACTGCAGAGAACACTTATCTGACGCTTAGTAACCGTGATGTGATGCGTACACGAGGCCTGGTCTCCATTGGTCCGCAGGGCAATGTCGTTTTTGACCTGGCGCGCTTTGGTTCCCGTCACCTCCTCCATCCTGCGGATCTCCGACAGGCAGAGCTTTGCGTTGTAATGGAAGAACAGGCGGCCCTGCGAGATGGTCAGGTTGTGCTTGGACCAATCCCAGAGCTGCCGCAGGTTCTGGTTGTCCAGCGCGTAAAAGGAGTAGTTCCTGCGACAGACAACAGAACCGTCAATGGAATCGCTCATGGACCCGGACCACGGACCACGGACCCCCCCCCCGAGCCGACGTTCAGCAAGCCCATAACAGAAGAACGGACGGACTCACCCAACCTCCTGCGTCTCTCCGCGAATGGTGCGCAGCTTCCGCAGAAAGGACAGGGACACCAGGGCGTAGGCGCGCCGGATGGTCAGGTAGCCCGTGATCTCCTCCAGCTGACCCAGGTTGGCTTCCAGCTCCGCCGCGATGTTGTCTAAGCATCGGAGACGCGTCGTGTGAAACAGCGTCAAATAAATTATTATTTATTTTAAACAACAGAATGCCCTGCTGCCCCCGAGCCCTGCTGCCTTCCAGCGCTACTCACTGCCGCCGCGGATCTTGATGACCAGGCTGCCGTTGAGGACGGTGCAGCCGCGCATGGCCTGAGCCGCCGTCACCGAGTCGATGGTCTGCACCCCCGTACACAGCTTAGGACACAGACCAGCACACGGCGAGCAGTTTAACCTGCGGAGACAACGGAAGACGGCGTCAAGACTGAGAGGAGCATCAGGACACATACACACCACACACACACACACATTTCGTAGATCGCATGTTGGGTGAGGTTGAGGACAAAGAGGCAAAAAAAAAGGCACTTGGGCCCTTCCCTAAACTGTTTCCTCAAAGCTGACGGTATATAGTCGATTTGATTTTTAATTCATATTCACTCCTGAGGAGGTTGAGCATCATCAGTTCAACTACGGGCAGGTATCTGCTGTAGATGGAGAGAGAAATGAGAGAACATGCCAAATTCTCTTAAAGGCTCTTATTCACGCTTTACAAAAGTCGAACCCAGGACCTTCCGGCTGCGAGGTGAATGGAACGAATGACTAAAAAAAAAAAAATACCCGTAATTAATCGTCAAAGGATCAATGGGCGCGGACGAGGCGTCGTTCCTTTGATGCTCAGATGACCTTTTGATGTTGAACGTTCTCATGTCGTTAACGTTCTCATGTCGTTACTTTGTTGCTGACCGATGGGAGTCTGAGCGTTTCATGCGAACGCAGCGTTTCATGCGAACGCAACTCGTAACCTCACCGTTTTACTCGCCAAGCGTGGGAAAAAGCCTCAGCAGCAAGGCAGAGCATCACCGCTATCTGCCCCGCTATCTGCCCCGCTATCTGCCCCACTATCTGCATGCAGCACCACGAACCAAACGACAAACAAACAAACCGGGGGTGTAAAGGAAAGTAAGTGTTTGTGGTTATTAAGAGCCCTTCCAGTGTCTTCCAGAACAGCCTCTAACACACACACACACACACACACACACACACACACAGCGTTCTCATACTGTACATAAACAATGGACCGCCTGAACCCGGGGCACACGGCATGGCAAACTCAACAGCACACAGAATTTCGAGTCATTCCCCCCCCCCCCCCCCAGTCCCCCACTCACATGGAGTCCCTGATGGTGTACCCCGATGGGCATTCTGGGATGCAGGCGCCGTCGTGGATGACGTACTCGTGGCAGTCGCTGGTCTTGGTGTGTTTGCACTGGTTGTGCAGCTCCTGGCAGAACTGGAAGGAGACACAGCGCCACCCCTGGAAGGTGTAGAAACCGGGGGGGCATCGCTGCACACAGGTGTCCTCGTGCAAAAGGTGGCGGCACGCCAGGCACGATCTGGGATTGCCCCGCTCCGAACAGCCGCCCAGGCATTCGTCGTGGCAGCACTCGTTGTTCGGGGTGCAGGCTCGGTATTTGCACGCGGCAGGACAAACTGCAGGAGGCGACAGAGGGGGTGTCCGGTTAGATTTTTACAACATGATCCCACATATACATATATATATATATATATATACACAAAAACATAAAAAATATATATATTCATGAATACAGGTATGTATGTGCGCACACACACACACACACACACACACACACACACACACACACACCCATGCAATTATATCAGAATCAGAATACTTAATTAGTCTCTGGGGGTAAATTGCAGTATACACAATTAAATATATTTATATTTATTTAATCATTCATTTCATCCATTATCCATCGCTTTATCCTCTATTAGGGTCGCGGTTGGGGTTCCCCATGTCCATCCAGGGGAGAACGTCTCGGGTGCTGGGCAGATAGACCCAGGACAGAGCGCCAATCCATCGCTGGGCACACACTCCCTCACACAGACACACTCTATATGGGGCAATTTGGAGAACTCAATTGACTTGATCCATGTTTTTGGACTGTGGGAGGAAAGCGGAGAACCCGGAGGAAACCCACGCGGACACGGGGAGAACATGGAAACTCCACCCAGATGGGGATTCGAACCGGGAATCCCTAGTGCTGAGAGGAGAACATGCTAAACCACTAAGCCACCGTGCCGCCCTATTTATATTTCTATTATAAATAAATTGGAATATACACGCAAATAAATATATACAAGCACATAAACACACACGTACACACACACACACATACATCCACAAAGATTTGTAATCCGGACAGAACCCTAATCGATCAATCAATCATCAATCAATCAATCAATCAATCAATGACTCATTAAACAATAACGCAGAAGTCAGTCTCAGATTTTATTAATCTAAAAAATAAAGTGAATGACGATCTTTGGGTCGTGATCGTCTGATGATGTCATTATTGATTTCGGGGCAACAGCAATGATCCGGCGATCGATCCATTTAACAAACCGATCAACGAGGAGAATAATATCGGTGAAAAACACGGCCGAAGAACCGGTTCATGTGTTTTGCGGAGGGCAGGGGGCGCTGTATCCTGTCCCGGCGCTCGCCGGGTGATTGATGATGAACGCAGGGGCGGCGGCGGCTGAAGGTTCTGATGATTTAACAGTAATTCCTAAAAGCTTTTTTAGAGCTTTAAGTGTCGGCGCGTTCAGCTCAGCAGTCGGGGAGCTCGGCGAGAACATCCGTCATTTCTCATTAGAAAGATGGGGGGCGCTATTAAAATGTTAGTCCACTTTTTAAAAATAAAAAAACAAAAAAACAACGTGTGAGACGTGTGAGAACATTCCGGAGTTTCGGCGGGACTCGGTCATTCAGTCAGGAGCGTTTAAGTGGATTAGTTGAAGGGCCAGGCCAAAAAAAAACAAAACAAAAATGATGTGGCCAGCAAATCGACATTCCGATTCGCCCCAAAAATATCCGAGTGGGTGGAGACGGGGCTCAGCGCAGGCCACCAGGGTTCTATTATTATTGAACCGTCTTGGTGGCTCCTTCACTGCTGCGTGCACACAACCGGGCCCATCGGTTGGCCCGGTCCGTTGAGTGTCGGACCTGGGGTCAGAGGGAGGGGAGGGGGGGGTGGACTGTTCTAGGGTTCTAACCACAGAAATCCAGCCACCAGTGAGTGGGATCTGGACAACAAGCGCGTCCGAGCGTGCGCCGTGACATCAGCACTAAATCTGCTCGGCTTCATTAGAGGGATAAAACCTCGGGTCATGTGACACCGGGGGGGGGGGGGGGAACCGTTGGAACAAAACAACACGGACCCCGCTGGCCGGAGCGCCGCCTGTCTGAAAAGAGGGACAGAGGTGACGGAGTTCAAGATGGCTGCAGTGCGTGCTGATTGGACGGTCGGACAGCGGATGACTGGAGGGGAAAAAAAAAAAAAAAAAAGGGAACCAAGTGAGGAGAAAAAAAAAAAAAAAAAAAAAAAAAAGAAACCTTAACCCTTCATGGGTCAGTACACAACACACCTGCTCGCTGCAACTCCAGAACCCAATAATAAATCAGAACGTCACCGAGAACCATACGCCTTTATGTCCTTCGCGATGTGGGATCTAAAGTATCTGGACGGCCAGCCCGCTCATCCTGAGACTAACGCTCAACCCCGGCGACCTTTGAGACTTTTAGTGTAACCTCGACACCACAGACCCGCCGTCTCCTCCCTGCATCGGTTCCCTCACTTCACCTTGAATCCAAACGAACGGGAGAATTATGACTCTTATCCAAAGCCACTCAGACGTTCCTTCAGTTGATGGTTGGGAACCCCTGGAGCAACCAATGGTAGGGGTCTTGCTTAAAAAGCCCACGCCGAAACCTTCAGCAGACCTTCAGAATGACTGCTCAACACCCTAACCACGGACTAGCCACGCCCATATGAGGGGAAAACACCGGGAAACACGTATTATAATTTAATATCAAACAACGTCTCATCATCAACAAGAACAGATGAAGTTTCAGAGTTATTATGAAGTTAAAGCTACAGACAGCTGGGGTAAGCATAACGCTCCCCCTGTGGTAAAGCCACGTCACTGCAAGCAACATGAGAGTGAAAATCGGAGCGTGTACGGTCCGAAAATATTCAACCCCGTGAATCTTAATAAATAAAAGGTCGTCCCTAACGACCCGGAACAGCCACCGAGCAGAACTGAGACTGGGCTTTAGGGAGTACTGTTTTCTTTAATGACTCGGTGAAGGGGACGGGAAAGGTGGGGTCATGACGAGGCACTTCGGTGTTTTTCTTTCAACACGATTGCTTCATCGCAAAGATGAGAAACGCTGTGCAGAGCCAAAACTGAAAAAAAAAAAATAAAAAAATACTGTTTAACTGGTTAATATCATCATGAAGTAGTTACCTCTGTTTGACCCAACACACACACACACACACACACACACACACACACTAGTCTCCAAAAATTACACACCACATCAGTATTTACAGCCCTAATTGGTATTAACTCCGTTCATGTGGTACTGATAAATCAAAAATTAAAAGATTGTGACATCACACATGGTTCTTGTACATTGAGTAAGTGAAGGGATCCTCAGGGTTTAGGGTTCCTCAGTGCGTGACGCTAACTGTACGCCATGGAGGAGGAACCATGATGGTCTGCTTTGCTGGATCCAGAGTTGGAGAACCGTCACGTTAAGGTAAAGGGACTTCACATCACATCGTGATGAAGCTTCACGCATGTCCACCTGATGGACAGCCGGTCGGTGAGGGTTCATATGAGAACGACACAGCGACCCGAAACGAGAACAAGGTTGTGGGCTCCAAAGAACGGAACGTCTCGCGGAGACTCCAGACTTAAACCCCGTTGAGCTCGTTGAGGACGAGCAGGACAGAGGGGTGAAAGCAAAGCCACCTACACGTGCGGCACATTCTGTGATTTGGGAAAAGTTCTGCAACGACCTCGAAAGAACAAAATCTGAACTCCATGGCGGAGAGAAAGACTTCATTGTGTTATTCTGTTAGAGTGGAACGTTGCGTTCAGAACATTTAAAAACACCAAACAAAACTGTAAATACCAATAATAAGCTGGTAGTGTATATGTGTGTGTGTGTGTGTGTGTGAGAGTGTCTAAAGACTTGGGAAAAAAAAAAAAGATGTTTTTTTTTTTAAATGTAAGTATAATTTCCTAAATGCTCTACACTCCCATTTTCTCACATTGCCCTCAGTGTCATAACAAAACGCACACAGAGTCCAGCTCCCGTCGGATTCCGCTCCGCAGTTTGTGCGCAGCCCGAGATCCGCCCTCACCCTTAACCAATGTGTTTGCTGTTCATGGAAGGCAGCCATTCAATGGTCTGTTCCAGTGCAGCCAGAGATCCGCCCATCGTTAACCCCTCACATGCTGGCGCACACTACATGTTGGCATGCGTGCACACACATGCACGCACGCACACACACACACACACACACACACACACACACACACACACACACACAAACACAGAGCAGACACATAAACACAAGCAAAATATACTACAGTAATAAAACGAATACCAGCTGAAGCCACAATGTCCATACAGTATAACACCAGTGTTTGTGGCCTGCAGCATCTCCTTCTGTGTGTGTGTGTGTGTGTGTGTGAGAGAGAGAGAGAGAGAGAGAGAGAGAGACACACACACACACACACACACACACACACACCACACACACAGCCCAACCCCCTCCTGATCTGCCGACACGTATCTCAGCTCAGCGAGTCCTCACATTCCCATTCATGAGCCTCGTCTTCCTCTGGATTATAAACGCTCTCTGTTTACATCCTGACACACACACACACACACACACACACACACACACACACACACATACACACATACACACATACACACACACACACACACGGAACAGGGGAAGTGTGCTTCCGGCTCGGGAACACAACCCGCTCTTTAATTGTGTGAACAATAAACACTGCTTCATCCCAGAGGCACTTCATTCACATGCACAAACACAAATATGTACACACACACACACACACACACACACACACACACACACACACACACACACACACACACACACACCTGTCGATGAACATCGGCGACGATGTTAAGGCGCTTTTACAATTAATTAAATGCTTAAAGTGCTTTATTGCAAAAACGATTAATCGTTTCACCCCTATTGGTTAGTCCCCTTTACGCGGTTCTCTGATGATCAGGACCACGGACAGAAAAGAAGGAGGTATTAAGGTGGTGGATGATTCTCAGTACTGCAGCGACTCTGACGTGGTGGTGTGTTAAGTGTGTGATGCGCTGGTACAGACTCTAGAACCCCGTTTTGTCAGATTGTTACAGCTCATAGTGGGTTTTTTTCCTTACACAGAACACCAAGAGGGACGCGGCGAGTGGCTGAGATGTGAGTGTCCGGTCCTCACAAGAGCCCAACATATCCCCCACACAGAGGAACCATGTGGAACCATACAGAAGCTTTTTTTTACGAACTCCAAACCCCTCTGATTCGTCACTTCAACTAACACCGAACCCTCTGCGTTTCGCAGCTCATCCAAATGAAGAGTAAAAAAAAAAAAATAAATAAAAATAAATTAATTTTCAGCAGCCGGTGGCTTAGTGGTCGGCACGTTCGTCTCTGCGCTAGGGATTCCCAGTTCGAATCCCCATCTGGGTGGAGTTTCCATGTTCTCCCCGTGTCTGCGTGGGTTTCCTCCGGGTTCTCCGCTTTCCTCCCACAGTCCAAAAACATGGATCAAGTCAATTGAATTCTCAAAAAATTGCCCCATATAGAGTGTGTATGTCTGTGTGAGTGAGTGTGTGCCCGGCGATGGATTGCCCCCCTGTCCTGGGTCTATCTGCCCAGCGCCCGAGACGTTCTCCCCTGGATGGGCATGGGGAACCCCACCGCGACCCTGATAGAGGATAAAGCGGGAGATAATGAATGAATGAATGAATAAAATAAATCATTTTCACAGGATTCACTGGAACCGTGGGAACGGCACCGTTTACCGAAGGTTCCACAAGCTCGTCTGAGGAATCACCCAGTTTCACTGGTTTAAAAAAAAACAAAAAAACAAAAAAAACATATAAAACAAAAATATGCAGCAACTTGTCACCACCTGAAAAACAGGTGGGGGGGAGGAGGGGGGGGGGGGCATCTGCTAAAGCTCTCCGCCTGCCCCGCACACACAACTCCTTAAACATTAACCTACACTCTGCTACCTGCGTCGTTCCGAACCGTGTACGTTCCACAGTGTTTACTGCCATGTAGACCTTTAAAACGTTCTGTGTGCCTCTGCGGTGTGTGTGTGTGTGTCTGTGCACAACAGTGGAATGAGCAGTGGGCCTGCTGGGACAGGTTGTAGGAGTGTCTCTCACACACACACACACACACACACACACACACACTTTTAAAATGCACTGTGGGGGCTTTACATAGACTTCCACTCATTTCACAGAAACCTGTAATGTACTAACGCAGTGGAGAATTCCGGACTTTTGGGAAGTTCGGGGGCAGCATCCGAAATCCCATACCCTTCAGTATTAATAGCGACCTCGGACACTTGCTCGTCATCTGACCGGGACGTCGCACCGGCGCGGTAAACCTCCTGCATTTCAGCCGACCGACTCCCCACGTTCCACCCTTCGCCCTTTCCCCAGTTTGGTCTCACGATTGGGCTGCAGGTGAATCCTGGGGCAGTTCGGGTAGCATCAAAACATGCGCCCGCTGCTCCTGCATACTGTGAAGTATGTGACCTCTGACACGGCCTAGCGTTCGTCATCGGGAGGATCCACTCTGACGAAACTACCATCTGATGTCCACAAGGTGGAACCAACGGGACCCCAGCGAGAGCCGGAGTTGCTCCTGTGAACTATTTACAGTCAATAGTCACGTTTTCCATAATTAAGCAGAAAGAGTCGAGTGCAAGTGAGTCGAATCACGAACATGAACATCAAAGTGAATCGCACAGATAAACCACGCGAGCACAGTACGTGTCTGTAGTACAATAGATGGACGAAAGTATTAAGACATGGCGGTGAATGATCAAATTCAGCAACATCTAGCACCTGAACAGTTTGGGGAAGGCCCGATTCGGTTTCTGCATTATGCAACGTTCATGTTGTGAGGGAGGGTGTGAAGGATTGAGACCACCTCAACCACTTTACAGACTTTTGGAATAAATCTGTGAGCCTGTCTGACCTTGAGCGCTCCTCTGAATGAAAGTCGTTACACACTAGGGATGTGACGATTAATCGTTTCTGGAATTCATCGCAACTAAACGCTTCAAAATCGTCAACTATCTATCGATCCATTATCTTCCGCTTTATCCTCTATTATGGTTGTGGGGGGGGGGGGGGGGGGGTACCCATGCCCATCCAAGGGAGAACAATTCGGGCGCTGGGCAAATACACCCAGGACACAGGGAGAACATGCAAACCTCACCAATATCAGGTTCCGAACCTAGATCCTCAGCGCCGAGGAGGACGTTCTATCCCCTATACCGCCGTGCGGCCCGAATTAAACATTAATTATTCATTCATTCATTATCTCCCGCTTTATCCTCTATTAGGGTCGCGGGGGGGAGGGGGTTCCCCATGCCCATCCAGGGGAGAACGTCTCGGGCGCTGGGCAGATAGACCCAGGACAGGACGCCAATCTATCGCTGGACACACACTCACTCAGTCACACAGACACACTCTATATGGGGCAATTTGGAGAACTCAATTGACTTGATCCATGTTTTTGGACTGTGGGAGGAAAGTGGAGAACCCGGAGGAAACCCACGCGGACACGGGGAGGACATGGAAACTCCACCCAGATGGGGATTCGAACCGGGAATCCCTAGCGCCGAGAGGAGAACGTGCCGACCACTAAGCCACCGTGCCGCCCTCATCTCTACTACACGTTCCAAGATCTTGGAACGGGTTAAAGGCGTTACGTCTGCAAATGGAGGAGACGGCGTTAAAGCTCGTGTGAGCGCACAGCGTGCATCACCATGAGATCAATCGTCCCGTCCGTCGCGCTCTGCCTCGTGTGCGTGTGCAGGGCCGGCGGGGCGCAGAGCCGAAAGCGGCGAGAAGGACAACGGAACGCAAGCAAGTAGAAACAAAGCCGTCACGCTGCAGTTCACCGCTCGGAAAAGAGAGCCAGCTCCGCCGCGCTGCGCGTGATTAATCACCGGTGAGAGAAACGAGTGATTCACAAATACCATAACAGCGTGTATCCAAAACAAAACGCTCCCGCTCCCTGCACCCGACCCACGTCCGCTCCCCACAAGGACACGCCGCAGGACGTATCCGCTCGCCGACCCGCCGATC
This sequence comes from Corydoras sp. C115, assembly GCA_019802505.1. Classification (NCBI taxonomy): domain Eukaryota; kingdom Metazoa; phylum Chordata; class Actinopteri; order Siluriformes; family Callichthyidae; genus Corydoras; species Corydoras sp. C115. Next base: position 24,231 of record JAFMOC010000771.1, on the reverse strand, counting down.
TCCACGGCGACCGGCCGGCCGGGAGGCTTCCGTCAGAGGGTCGGACTTCAGTGGTTTCGGGTGTTTGGAGCAAATCTCAAAACCACGGGAGTAAGGTGCTCAACCCTCATTGGTCCAAAAGTTGCCCCATCATGTCTGACCTCGTGCTTGGACCCCAACCATCATTACATTACATGAGGTCACGTTCTCCAAAGTGCCTCACTTAAGGGTAAAGGGTCGGTGGTGATACAACGAGGGCAGCAATGAGGGTTAGGGGTAGCAGGAGCAAAGTTACCGTAATAACTGTATGTTGGCTGTAAAGAGCAGCTCCTCAGCTTACAGAAACCAAAAGTTGCCCCATCATGTCTGACCTCGTGCTTGGACCCCAACCATCATTACATTACATGAGGTCACGTTCTCCAAAGTGCCTCACTTAAGGGTAAAGGGTCGGTCGTGATACAACGAGGGCAGCAATGAGGGGTTAGGGGTAGCAGGAGCAAAGTTACCGTAATAACTGTATGTTGGCTGTAAAGAGCAGCTCCTCAGCTTACAGAAACCAAAAGTTGCCCCATCATGTCTGACCTCGTGCTTGGACCCCAACCATCATTACATTACATGAGGTCACGTTCTCCAAAGTGCCTCACTTAAGGGTAAAGGGTCGGTCGTGATACAACGAGGGCAGCAATGAGGGGTTAGGGGTAGCAGGAGCAAAGTTACCGTAATAACTGTATGTTGGCTGTAAAGAGCAGCCTCCTCAGCTTACAGAAACCAAAAGTTGCCCCATCATGTCTGACCTCGTGCTTGGACCCCAACCATCATTACATTACATGAGGTCACGTTCTCCAAAGTGCCTCACTTAAGGGTAAAGGGTCGGTGGTGATACAACGAGGGCAGCAATGAGGGTTAGGGGTAGCAGGAGCAAAGTTACCGTAATAACTGTATGTTGGCTGTAAAGAGCAGCTCCTCAGCTTACAGAAACCAAAAGTTGCCCCATCATGTCTGACCTCGTGCTTGGACCCCAACCATCATTACATTACATGAGGTCACGTTCTCCAAAGTGCCTCACTTAAGGGTGAATGGTCGGTGGTGATACAACGAGGGCAGCAATGAGGGTTAGGGGTAGCAGGAGCAAAGTTACCGTAATAACTGTATGTTGGCTGTAAAGAGCAGCTCCTCAGCTTACAGAAACCAAAAGTTGCCCCATCATGTCTGACCTCGTGCTTGGACCCCAACCATCATTACATTACATGAGGTCACGTTCTCCAAAGTGCCTCACTTAAGGGTAAAGGGTCGGTGGTGATACAACGAGGGCAGCAATGAGGGTTAGGGGTAGCAGGAGCAAAGTTACCGTAATAACTGTATGTTGGCTGTAAAGAGCAGCTCCTCAGCTTACAGAAACCAAAAAGTTGCCCCATCATGTCTGACCTCGTGCTTGGACCCCAACCATCATTACATTACATGAGGTCACGTTCTCCAAAGTGCCTCACTTAAGGGTAAAGGGTCGGTGGTGATACAACGAGGGCAGCAATGAGGGTTAGGGGTAGCAGGAGCAAAGTTACCGTAATAACTGTATGTTGGCTGTAAAGAGCAGCTCCTCAGCTTACAGAAACCAAAAGTTGCCCCATCATGTCTGACCTCGTGCTTGGACCCCAACCATCATTACATTACATGAGGTCACGTTCTACAAAGTGCCTCACTTAAGGGTAAAGGGTCGGTCGTGATACAACGAGGGCAGCAATGAGGGTTAGGGGTAGCAGGAGCAAAGTTACCGTAATAACTGTATGTTGGCTGTAAACAGGCAGCTCCTCAGCTTACAGAAACCAAAAGTTGCCCCATCATGTCTGACCTCGTGCTTGGACCCCAACCATCATTACATTACATGAGGTCACGTTCTCCAAAGTGCCTCACTTAAGGGTAAAGGGTCGGTGGTGATACAACGAGGGAAGCAATGAGGGTTAGGGGTAGCAGGAGCAAAGTTACCGTAATAACTGTATGTTGGCTGTAAAGAGCAGCTCCTCAGCTTACAGAAACCAAAAGTTGCCCCATCATGTCTGACCTCGTGCTTGGACCCCAACCATCATTACATTACATGAGGTCACGTTCTCCAAAGTGCCTCACTTAAGGGTAAAGGGTCGGTGGTGATACAACGAGGGCAGCAATGAGGGGTTAGGGGCGTTGGTGTGGACGCTCAACCCTCAGACTGGTCACCCCTGAGCTACCATGTTCCCTCGGTCTGGATAAGTCATGTCGCCGTGATGTCACAGTCCAGCGTTTTGGTAAACAATAGGAGCCAGACATGTTTGTTAATGAAACAGAAAATCTGTCTCCACAGGTGTCTCGCCCCCCCCCATGCCGAACCCTCAGCCGGGCAGACGGAGGTCAAGACGAGCCAGCGCCAGGCTCTGAAACCCGATTAGATAACCGCGAGCGAGAGCAAACTTAAAACGAGATAAACGAGGAGATATATATATATTGTATATGCAGAATAAAGGCACGTCACATTAAGAACCTTCACCACACTGTAGGAGTTTGGCAGGTTCTTTCTAAATGAGATCGAGCACGACGCAAAACCATGAAGGTATGAAGATGCTGAATTTTGATCGTCATCATCATCACTGGCGCCTAGTGGCATCAGGGTTCCACAGGCACAAATTGGTGTAGGGTTCCACCCAGGCGCGTCGTTAGAGCTGCGCGTTCGGGGCTAAAGCCCCGGGTGTTTTGTCAGTTGCCCCGGATCGAATGAGAGCAGCTTTCTCTGCAGCCACTCCTGCAGCAGCGGGACCGAACGATGGAGGCACCGTCGGCTGTTTGTGCTTCCAAGCTCTGTGTGTGTTTGAGGGAGACGAGTAGCAGGAGCAAAGTTACCGTAATAACTGTATGTTGGCTGTAAAGAGCAGCTCCTCAGCTTACAGAAACCGTCGCATTTTTTCTGAAGGCGCAAACTGTCGCAAATTTACGGCATTTCAAAGCAAAACCTCGTTCAAACGTCTCATCTGCGACCGACTCGTGAAACGGATTCATGCTTTTCTGCCGAAGCTCAGGTTCGTTTGTTCAAAATCATCATTTATTAGAACGGAACGTGCTCTCCACTGCTGACAGACAGATTTCATATGTTATTTAATTTTATCTTATTAACTAATGAATGGGCGGCACGTTCTCCTCTCAGCGCTAGGGATTCCCGGTTCGAATCCCCATCTGGGTGGAGTTTCCATGTTCTCCCCGCGTCTGCGTGGGTTTCCTCCGGGTTCTCCGGTTTCCTCCCACATGGATCAAGTCAATTGAGTTCTCCAAATTGCCCCATATAGAGTGTGTGTGAGTGAGTGAGTAAGTGTGTGCCCAGCGATAGATTGGCGCCCTGTCCTGGGTCTATCTGCCCAGCGCCCGAAACGTTCTCCCCTGGATGGGCATGGGGAACCCCACTGCGACCCTAATAGAGGATAAAGTGGAAGATAATGGATGGATGAATAACTAATGAATGATCAAACAAAATGAATGTAACAACAGTTTGAAAAATGGATAAATAAGCTCATGAAAGAGCATTTTTTTAAAGAGGACAGAGGGGGGAATAAGAGATGTGATGTTGATGTTTCTAATCCCTAAAAACACCCCTGGTTCCACCTGTACAACAATTACCCCGGTCTTCCCCAAAATGTACTAAGCAGTAATACATAGTAGACGGTGAAGCATTATTATATGATAGAGCTACTTCGATGCGTTGAACACCGACACCACCACTACAGTGCATCGGATTGTCTACCACCTTATCAGCACTCTGTCTATGGGGTGGGTCTCATTAGAGAACTAGGACTAGGGGTGAGCTGTAATATTCGGTGATTCGACGATTCGATTCGGAGAACCGTAGTCGACTATGAACCTCATAGTCGAATGTACCATTTTGACCACATGGGGGCACCCATGGCTGCTGCTAAGCATTAGTTTTTACATGAAATGTCTTTGTTTTCGTTATATATATATAGCCTTTTGTCAAATAAAATCATCCTAATTTCTAGAAAAAAAAAAAAAAAAAAGAAAAAAAAAAAAAAAAAAAGGTTTTCTTTTGTTAGAAAAACAAGTAAAATATAAAAAAAAAATCTTTTTAAAAAAAAACTACGCTTATAGCGCCATCTTGTGGTGAAATTTTAACTGATTCGACAGTCGACTATAGGGAAAATCTGACGAATCAGATTCGACTAGGAAAATCCTTAGTTGAATACACCCCTACTGCTAAGCATTAGTTTTTACATGAAATGTCTTTGTTTTCGTTATATATATATAGCCTTTTGTCAAATAAAATCATCCTAATTTTTAGAAAAAAAAGAAAAAAGAAAAAAGAAAAACAAACAAAAAAAAGGTTATCTTTTGTTAGAAAAACAAGTAAAATATAAAAAAATCTTTTTTTAAAAACTACGCTTATAGCGCCATCTTGTGGTGAAATTTTAACTGATTCCACTATCAGTCGACTATAGGGAAAATCTGACGAATCAGATTCGACTACGAAAATCTGTAGTTGAATACAGCCCTAACTAGGACTAAAAGAAACATGTCGAGAAATAGACGGGGCTACATTCTGTAAGCTGATTTGTTGATACGTGGTGGCGTCTCTAATAAAGTGGCCGCCGACGGGAAGTTCAACGTCTGATTATAAAAACGTCCGAAAACCAGAAGTGAAAACGACGGCCGGTCAGAAAGAGACTGCGATGTGATGAACGCAGGAGGAGGAAGCAGCAGTGATCAACAAAGTGCAGTGTGTGAGTGTGTGTGTGTGTGAGTGTGTGTGTGTGTGTGTGTGTGTGAGTGTGTGTGTGTGTGTGTCAGCTGCACTGCAGATTCAGGGCTGTTTCATATTCAATACACAGTATTGAACAGCGAGCACACGGCCCACGTCAGCAACACCCGGCTCACGGTCGGCCCCGACCCCGCGGTTCTGTCAGCCATCGTGCTGAAGCCGCGGCGGCAGTGACCCGCTGCCCTTTACGGCCCTCCACGTCCCGCTTGCGTGCCAACGCGCCGCTGACCGTTTACCTTCCGGTTAATGATTAAAGCGCCAGAGAAATCCGCGTTATCGCACGCAAACGCCGTTCCTCAAATCGATAAGGGCCCCGTTTCGGCGCACGCCTCGCTTCAAACGCGCCGCGGCCGCCGAGGCGTCGGGGAATAAACATCCAGCACAAACAGCCCACAGAGTCGAGCCATAAAAGTGCAGCGTGCACGGTGCGAGCGGAGGGAATGAGTCACGCGCCGCCACTACAAAGAGGCAGCCGAAGGGCAAAGAGGTGCCACTCCGGGTTCCGCTCCACTCCTCACCTCCCGGCTTATCCAACTTTTAATAAGAACCCAGGACCCGGGCGCCGGGTGACCGGCAGCGTTTGATATGAGCCTCAGGTCGTCGCTGACTGGAAATGACTGCGAGTTTATAAAGCTCGCCAAACAAAGATTACCGTGCGGCAAGAACGTATTAATCTGTACGAAAGAACACAAAAACCTATTCGCCGATTCGACGATTCGATTCGGAGAACCGTAGTCGACTATGAACCTCGTAGTCGAATGTACCATTTTGACCACATGGGGGCGCCCATGGCTGCTGCTAAGCATTAGTTTTTACATGAAATGTCTTTGTTTTCGTTATATATATAGCCTTTTGTCAAATAAAATCATCCTAATTTCTAGAAAAAAAAAAAGAAAAAAAGAAAAACAAACAAAAAAAAAGGTTTTCTTTTGTTAGAACAAGTAAAATATTTAAAAAAAATTTAAAAACTATGCTTATAGCGCCATCTTGTGGTGAGATTTTAACTGATTCGACTATCAGTCGACTATAGGGAAAATCTGACGAATCAGATTCGACTATGAAAATCTTTAGTTGAATACACCCCTAAGCTCTAATGGTCAGGAGCCCGATAGTTCCACCACAGAGCAGGGATTATTTGGGTGGGTGCATTAGTCCTATCCCAGCAGTGTCACGGAGGTGTTTAAATGAAGTTCCAGCAGCACTGCTGCACTAAAACCCCCCCTCACCACATCAGTGTCACTGCAGAACTGACCATAAACAATCCACCACCCAAATGATACCTGTTCTGTGATGCTCCTGACCCAACAGAGAACCAACAGGCGACTAACAAACAGAGAACACAGATGGACTACAGTCTGTAATTATAAAACTACAATTTCCATCTATATAGTAGGTGGAGGAAACAGACAATAGAGCATAAAGGGGGCGTGTCCTAACTTATGACTGGCATTGTATATTAATCTTTAAAAAAAAAAAAAAAAAAAAAAAACAATGTGAATCCACTCGCTGTATCGATATAATATCGTGAAAGTAAACATCGCGATACACTGCGTCATGACTTTTCGTCCCACCTCTATAGTACACATACACAGTACATACTACGATCTGCGCAGTGAGTCAAACCCTTCAGATCTCTCAGGTTCTGTTATTTTCCGGCCGGACAGGAGCTCGGACATGTGATGGAGTCTCGTGAGGTTAAATATTATTCACGCCGGATTGGCCGGCCGGCGGCGGAACGGGCACTCGGGCAGCGGCAGGTACGACCTGTTCCCGTCTGTTTATCAGATAGAGCCGGAATGTTCTACGGCCGTCTCCCCCTCCCCGCCCCAAGCACACGGCCAGCGGGTCGCGCTCATCACAGCCAGCTGCTTTCCCCCATTTAATGATTCAATAAATACCCTGTAATGCACGAGCACTGGAGCAGCGAGTGAACGCACCATTGAGCAGAGCCTCGCTCTCAGTAACC
>JAFMOC010000771.1:0-15000 GCA_019802505.1 Corydoras sp. C115 | reverse complement strand
CGGACAGACAGACAGACGGACAGACAGACAGACAGACAGGCAGACAGGCAGACAGACAGACAGACAGACAGACAGACAGACGGACAGACGGACAGACGGACAGACGGACGGACAGACGGACAGACGGACAGACAGACAGACAGACGGACAGACAGACGGACAGACAGACAGACGGACAGACAGACAGACAGACAGACAGACAGACAGACGGACAGACGGACAGACAGACGGACAGACAGACAGACAGACAGACGGACAGACGGACAGACGGACGGACAGACGGACAGACAGACAGTCAGACAGACAGACAGACGGACAGACAGACAGACGGACAGACGGTCAGACAGACGGTCAGACGGACAGACAGACGGACAGACAGACGGACAGACAGACGGACAGACAGATGGACAGACAGACAGACAGACAGACAGACGAAACGGAGTCAGTTATTCGTTCTTTTGCAAGTTCTTTGCTTTGTTTCCTGAAACCCGGTTCCACTGTTCTGTTGTTGCTGTTTTCTTTTCGAGAACATCCTCGGACGTTATCGTCGTTCACCATCTCGCCTCGTCTGGACGCCGGGTTCAAAGCCCGGCCAGCGTCCCCCTGCCGTGATCCCGAGTCTGCTTTCCTTCTGTTGCCACGGCAACTGAGAGTTACAAATAAAACAGGACATAAATCTTCGGATTTCCTCTTCGCTTCCCAGAGTCGCGCCAGATTCCGTGAGCCGCCGCCGCCGCCGGACCCGGGGTCGTTCCCGCTAATCTAAAATGCACCGTTCTGTTCTGGCACACGTTTAAGTGCGCGCTGACCTGCAGAACATGCTCAGGCTGAGGGTCCAGAGGAAAGAGGAACATTCAGAGTTCCGTCAACGGAACATGGACCAGCGAATCGTTAACTCGTCGCCGAAGAATCAAACGCTGAGTCTTTTCTTTTTTTTTTTTTTTCAGAAATCAAATTCATGCCCAAATGATTCACTAGTTATGAATCCGAATCACTACAGCAAAACCGTGAATATTTACATATCAGCAAACGATTCACTGATTCAGACACCGAAACATTCGACTCACACGGGGAATCAAATTCATGGCCAAACATTCATTCATTCATTCATCCATTATCTTCCGCTTTATCCTGTATTAGGGTCGCGGGGGGGTTCCCCATGCCCATCCAGGGGAGAACATCTCGGGCGCTGGGCAGATACACCCAGGACAGGGCGCCAATCTATCGCTGGGCACACACTCACTCACTCTATATGGGGCAATTTGGAGAACTCAATTGACCTTGATCCATGTTTTTGGACTGTGGGAGGAAAGCGGAGAACCCGGAGGAAAGCCACGCGGACGAGGGGAGGACATGGAAACTCCACCCAGATTGGGATTCGAACCGGGAACCCCTAGCGCTGAGAGGAGAACGTGCTAAACCACTAAGCCACCGTGCCGCCCTGTTGTAAAAACATATATAAATAACTTGAACTCGAAGTGCTCCTCGGGAGCCATGTACAGTATGCTCACTTCACTCAGTGTGTGTGTGTGTGTGTGTGTGTGTACAGATGGCTTCAATTGATCACTTTATCAGCAAACGATTCACTGCTTAAAGCCGATAAACGCTGAACACGAGCATCGAATCATTCATTCATTTATTCATTATCTCCCGCTTTATCCTCTATCAGGGTCGCGGTGGGGTTCCCCATGCCCATCCAGGGGAGAACGTCCCGGGCGCCGGGCAGATAGACCCAGGACAGGGCGCCAATCCATCGCTGGGCACACACTCACTCACACAAACACACTCTATATGGGGCAATTTTGAGAATTCAATTAACTTGATCCATGTTTTTGGACTGTGGGAGGAAAGCGGAGAACCCGGAGGAAAGCCACGCGGACACGGGGAGAACATGGAAACTCCACCCAGATTGGGATTCGAACCGGGAATCCCTAGTGCTGAGAGGAGAACATGCTAAACCACTAAGCCACCGTGCCGCCAGCATCGAAACAAATCCTGAGAAAGAAGTGAACCGGTGAGTGCATTGTGGATGACACTGAATTCGGGCCGTGTTTTCTTCATCGATTGCTTTCTGAAGCTTAATAAAAAGCGAGGGCTGTGTGTTTGTGTGTCTTTTTTTTTTTTTTTTTAAATGGTTCTCTGTGAGAACGCCTGCAGGAGGCGAGATGTGCCGATGTGGACGTCCTCATGGACGTCCTCTCACGCCCGAACAGCGGCATCGAGCGACGGCGGGCCGGTCACCTTAAACAAAGCGACGCCCGGCGAGTCCCATCCGGCCATCTACGGGCAACAAATACCTCTACGGTGAATCAGCGCCAGTTTCCGAACCGCAAGCTGTGAAGAAATGTGTCTAGAACCGACAGACCTGGATAGAACATCTGGCTGCGAGAGGCTTTCTCATGTGCAAGCATGCTAGTTAGTCCTCTAATTCCAAGCCCATGACAAAATAGCGGCGCGGAGGAAGCTGGGGAAAGCATTAAGTGGAGGTTGAAGTGTGCACGTGCAGAGAACGAGGGAACGAGCGAGCGAGCGAGAGAGAGAGAGAGAGAGAGAGAGAGAGCGAGAGAGAGAGAGACAGACAGAGAGAGAGAGAGAGAGAGAGAGAGAGACAGAGAGAGAGAGAGAGAGAGAGAGAGAGAGAGAGAGAGAGAGAGAGAGAGAGAGAGAGAGAGAGAGAGAGAGAGAGAGAGAGAGAGAGAGAGAGAGAGAGAGAGAGAGAGAGAGAGAGAGAGAGAGAGAGAGAGAGAGAGAGAGAGAGAGAGAGAGAGAGAGAGAGAGAGAGAGAGAGAGAGAGAGAGAGAGAGAGAGAGAGACAGAGAGAGAGAGAGAGAGAGAGAGAGAGAGAGAGAGAGAGAGAGAGAGAGAGAGAGAGAGAGACAGAGAGAGAGAGAGAGAGAGAGAGAGAGAGAGAGAGAGAGAGAGAGAGAGAAAGAAATGAAAGGGGGGATTGGAACAGCAGATGTGGAATGTGACGAGCCCAGTAAAGAGCAGGATAGGCTGCGGGGACGCTCGTCGAGAAATCCGTCCAGCGGCACTAAGCTCCACGCGCCGAGGTCACGGAGTCCTCCCACACGCCCGCATGCGAACAGCCACGCTCGGGGCGAGCGCGGACGCCGGACGGCCATCTTTGTTCCTGTAACCAGAGCCGGGGACGACATGTTTGGTCTGTCATTTGGAGGCCTGAAAAATTCCAGCCTGTCTGCATACCACACGAGAACACGCACGGGCGGCAGGGCAGCACCGGACCGACCGGGGTGAAGGGACGGGGAGAAGGCATTTGGACAAAAGTAACGGATTCTGCGGCGAAGAACACGCCCGGAAGGCCACCGTCTTTGTTCTCGGGGCGCATTTCCCGTTTGGTTCCAAAACTGCATCTCAGGGAGAACATCTCAGGGAGAACATCTCAGGAAGAAAAACTCAGGGAGAACATCTTAGGGAGAACATCTCAGGGAGAAAAACTCAGGGAGAACATCTCAAGTAGAAAAACTCAGGTAGAGTCTTCTTAGAGAGAACATCTCAGGGAGAACATCTCAAGTAGAAAAACTCAGATAGAACATCTCAAGGTGAAAATCTCAAGGTAGAACATCTAAGGTAGAACATCTAAGGGAGAACATCTCAGGGAGAAACATCTCAGGGAGAAACATCTCAGGGAGAAACATCTCACGGAGAAACATCTCACGGAGAAACATCTCAGGGAGAAACATCTCAGGGAGAAACATCTCAGGGAGAACATCTCAGGGAGAAACATCTCAGGGAGAAACATCTCATGGAGAAACATCTCAAGTAGAACATCTCAGGGAGAAACATCTGAAGTAGAACATCTCAGATAGAACATCTCAGGGAGAACATCTCAGGTGGAACATCTCAGGAAGAAAAACTCAAGTAGAAAAACTCAGGGAGAACATCTCAGGGTGAACATCTCAGGGTGAACATCTCAGGAAGAACATCTCAGGAAGAACCTCTCAGGAAGAACCTCTCAGGAAGAACCTCTCAGGAAGAACCTCTCAGGGTGAACCTCTCAGGGTGAACCTCTCAGGAAGAACCTCTCAGGAAGAACATCTCAGGAAGAACATCTCAGGAAGAACATCTCAGGAAGAACCTCTCAGGAAGAACATCTCAGGGTGAACATCTCAGGGAGAACATCTCAAGTAGCCCGAGCAACAAAGGTTCTGTCTGGAAGCTCAGGGTCATAGGCGTGTGGTTGAGGAACCCGCCTAACGGCCTGAAGGTCGCCAGTTCCATTCCCAGTTCCACCAAAGTTCTCTGGCTGAGGTTCCCTTGGGAAAGGCACCTAGCCCCAATTGCTCCTCGAGCGCCGGGTACCACTCCGGGCATGTGTGCTCACTTCACCTCCCTGTGTGTGTGTGTGTGTGTGTGTGTGTGTGTGTGTGTGTGTGTGTGTGTGTGTGTGTTGTCCTGCATGGATGGGTTAAATATGGAGGACACACCTCTTGGATGATGCTCCAAACTGGACCTCACTTTGTCTCGCCAGGGTGATGGGGTGTTAAAGCCTATCCCGTCACTCACTGGGCAAAACATGAAAATCAGAAAACCACCCTGGACGGGTCCACACAGACAGACAGACTTGCGACGGACTGGCGACCTGTCCGGGATGTTCCCCGGCCTTTCGCCCTCTGGAATAGGGACCCTAATTAGGGAGAGTGATTTAGAGAGTGTGAATGAATTATGGTACTTGTACACAGAACTGTGTCAAGAGCGCCACCGAATGGTGGTGCAGAGGTCACTCTCTGCACGCCATCATTAAAATAATTAGCAGCTGCCTCGCCCAGTAGAGGTCACTCTTGTGCAGTTTAAATGCTTGGGGTCCAGCCTTTTGTCTCTCAGCACTGAAGCACGGACCTCCTGAACAGCGTTAGTGACTTGCGCCAAACTTCACCTTTAAGCTGCGCTTTTGTTTAAATGGTGTGTTTTAAATTCATTCATTCATTCATTCATTATTTTCCGCTTTATCTTCCCTCTATCAGGGTCGCGGTGGGGTTCCCCATGCCCATCCAGGGGAGAACGTCTCGGGCGCTGGGCAGATACACCCAGGACAGGGCGCCAATCCATCGCTGGCCACACACTCACTCACACAGACACACTCTATATGGGGCAATTTGGAGAACTCAGTTGACTTGATCCATGTTTTTGGACTGTGGGCGGAAACCGGAGAACCCGGAGGAAACCCACGCGGACACGGGGAGAACATGGAAACTCCACCCAGATGGGGATTCGAACCGGGAATCCCAAACGCTGAGAGGAGAACGTGCTAAACCACTAAGCCACCGCCGCGTGATTTTAATTATTCATTTTTTTTTATTATTAGGGTCGTGGTGAATCAGGGGAGTTCACAGCGACAGGGCGCCAATCCATCGCTGAGCACACAAACGACAGACACACTCTTTGGGGCAATTTTTGACAGGTACGCAGTTATTCACACAGTGGAATCACTAGCCACCGTTCAAACCCAAATGACTCTAGAAAACGAGTTTTTTTAAAAGTTATCACACAGTGAATCAAGCAAACCCAAATCGCATTTCAGGCAATGATTCGTGACTCCTCTATAAATGATGCAACGACTCACTGAACCACTGAACACAAGCAGGGAGTCGGGTTCACAGCAAACGACTCATTGTTTAAGCGAGGAATCGTTCAGGTGAGTCAGGGGCGACGTGAGGCAGGCCTCGCTCCGGTTCCACAGTGGAACAGTCCTGAGAGGACATCGTCGCTCGTTTCCTCCGACGTTCTTCCACAGTTCCATCACATCCTGCTGCGCCCGCGCTCCGCGAGTCGAAACGAGAAGGCCGATCTGCGGGTCACGTTCCGCGCATAACGAGGCCGAAAACCGGCCGGCATCTCGCACCCCCGACCGAATCCGTCCGCGGCACCTTAAATAGCCCGAGCGCTCGGGACGGACCGGCGGACCGTCGTCACGGCTCCGCCATGTATTTTTACAAGATATGATGACCTGAAAATACTTCTTTCCGAACCCTACGACCCTCCCGGGTGTCGGGGGGGGGTGTTGGGGGGGGTGAGGGTGGGGTGAGGGGGCTAAAAATATTTCCGAATCACTAAAAGCGGCTCTGTTCGAGCGCTACGCGGAGCTGGAATGATTACATGTATTTCTGTGCCAGAGTGCTTTTTTTGGAGTTGCTGAAAAGACGCTGGTACTGGACTCTGTGTGTGTGTGTGTGTGTGTGTGTGTGTGTGTGTGTGTGTGTGATATACCGCCTTTGTGTGTTTTTGACTTGAAATCACAAGCCTGAAAGGAACATGGCTGAGCATCAGGCTATTTTCACTGCAATTCCCCAAACACAGTGTATTTAGGAGGGGAATTCCCAGCAAGGTGACTCCACACACACACACACACACACACACACACACACACACACACACACACACGTGCGCTCCAGGTTCCAAACACAGCCAGAGGTCCGTCTCAGACTGAAAAAAATGAGCGACGACTTAACCTCCCGCTCCGAATGAAATAAATCAAATGCAGATGGAGATCCACCGCAAGACGGATTTCAGGCATGCGCCGTTCTGAAGGTCTCGCGTCTCCAGAAGGCCGTCGTCGTCGCGGATGGAATCCCGTCGCCTCTTCAGAATCGTATTCTGAATCCTATTCGAGAGCACAAAACAACTTGGGTCTTATTATGGGGTTTGAATGGATGGTTTGCGCTCGGACTCAGCGATGGGGGGGGGGGGGACTGGTGTAGGGCTGCAACTAACGATTATTTTGATAATCGATTAATCGGTCGATTATTTTTTCGATTAATCGGATAAATAAAATTAAAAAAAATTCCATGTCTTTACATTTACATTTAATGGTGTAGGGCTGCAACTAACGATTATTTTGATAATCGATTAATCGGTCGATTATTTTTTCGATTAATCGGATAAATAAAATAAAAAAATTCCATGTCTTTACATTTACATTTAATGGTGTAGGGCTGCAACTAACGATTATTTTGATAATCGATTAATCGGTCGATTATTTTTTCGATTAATCGGATAAATAAAATAAAAAAATTCCATGTCTTTACATTTACATTTAATGGTGTAGGGCTGCAACTAACGATTATTTTGATAATCGATTAATCGGTCGATTATTTTTTCGATTAATCGGATAAAGAAAATAAAAAAAAATTCCATGTCTTTACATTTGCATTTAATCATTTAGCAGACGCTTTTATCCAAAGATGGATGTTTTTCAGTAAAATTATTCTATAGTATAGTATTATATATTGTCATTTTATTCAAAATTTCCTGTAATGAATGAAAAGCACAATGAAAAAAAATAATGTATCATCTAAACATCCCTCACTTAACAAGACAAGTCAAATAACACATGATACTCAGTTGCCCTCAGTAATGAACCAAATATTGTCTGTTCTGTTGTAGCCTATTAGAAAAAAAAATAATTAACAAATGAACTAATTAACAATCAGCTATGGAAAAAAAAATTAACAAATTAGCCAGTTAACAAAAAAAAAAAACGTCTTGTGTGAAATTTCAATTGGACACCGGGACGTATGTGGCTGCTTTGCACACCGTGGTTTCCCCCGTTTGTCTGGACGCGGTCTGAAAGCAGGGGGCGCCGCGCGCAGTGTCCCAGTGCCGGGACATTTAAAGCCGTGTACTTTTATGAACCAAACACATGCTGCTGCGCATTTTCGCAGAGCTGCATGTTCCACGTTCTTTATTTTCAGCGTTGGCTGTGTTTCATTTGCGCGATTTATCAACTTGTTTTGCAGACTCCGCCTCTTTCTGTTCAACCCGCTATTATTTTGCAGCGTTATTGAAGCGCTGCAGGTGACGTGGGCAGTTGCGACATCGCGAGTAACGCGGAAATCGTGCGACCCAACGAATCCATAATGGAAATTCATTATCGATACTTTAGATAATCGATTTTTATCGATTTTATCGATTCGTTGTTGCAGCCCTAGACTGGTGCATTAAAAAAAATATATGGAAATATAGAAATCCCCTGCGTCATCCTCTAAATTTGACAAAAAACAAAGACACTCAGCAGTTTATTATCAGGAGAGAAAGAGTCTGTGTATTAGAGTGGAACAGCTGGAGCTGTGTGTGTGTGTGTGTGTGTGTGTGTGTGTGTGTGTGTGTGTGTGTGGGTGCTTTGATGGTCGCCTTCCTGAGCTCAACACTGTGACCTTCCTGATTGCTTCCTGAAGCGGTGTGGTCCTTTCCTGTTGCACTTTCCTCGCGCGGGATTACAAGCGCCCGTCTGTCCGCCGTCAGAGCGTGAGAGGGAAACGTCAGAGCCACCACCCGGTGGCACGCGCCATGACGGCTCGTTTACAGTCTCAAGACACCAAACCTGCAGATCCGACGGCGCCGCGCAGGTGCGACCACCCAAAACACAGCAGATAGAACGACAAAATATTAAATCATTCATTCATTCATTATCTCCCGCTTTATCCTCTATTAGGGTCGCGGTGGGGTTCCCCATGCCCATCCAGGGGAGAACGTCTCAGGCGCTGGGCAGATACACCCAGGACAGGGCGCCAATCCATCGCTGGGCACACACTCACTCACTCAAACACACTCTATATATGGCAATTTGGAAAACTCAATTAACTTGATCCATGTTTTTGCACTGTGGGAGGAAACCAGAGAACCCGGAGGAAACCCACGCGGACACGGGGAGAAGATGGAAACTCCACCCAGATGGGGATTCGAACCAGGAATCCCTAGCGCTGAGAGGAGAACGTGCCTACCACTAAGCCACCGTGCCGCCCCAAAATTAAATCAGCTTTATCATTATAAACATCATCAGAGTTATGATACGATACTATTACCATCCATCCATTATCTTCCATTTTATCCTCTGGGGGGGGGGGGGGGGGCGGCGCTGGGCAGATACACCCAAGACAGGACGCCAATCTATCGCTGGGCACACACTCACTCACACAGACACACTCTATATGGGGCAATTTGGAGAACTCAATTGACCTTGATCCATGCTTTTGGACTGTAGGAGGAAACCCACGCAGACACGGGGAGGACATGGAAAACTCCACCCAGATTGGGATTCGAACCGGGAATCCCTAGCGCTGAGAGGAGAACATGCCAACCACTAAGCCACCGTGCCGCCGACACCATTACCGTTTTTTACATTTACAACACTGGCACTGTTATACATTATGATGTAGGAATATTATTATGAACTCATGACTCCATAATAAAGGCGGCGCGGTGGTGTAATGGTGAGCACATTCTCAGCGCTGGGGGATCCAGGTTCGAATCCCGATCTAGGTGGCGTTTCCACGTTCTCCCCGTTACTCTGTGGGTTTTATCCAGGTTCTCCAGTTTCCTCCCACAGTCCAAAAACATAAATTCGGGGGGAATTGGCATTCCATATCGTAGGCTGTAGACTAGAGTAGACCTCTAGTTTAATCACGGTTACTTGTTCTGCAGAAATAAAACCCAATGGATTAAGATTAAGATTATCTGCTTTGACAAGCACAAGTAGCTCGCTAAAATTTAACAAATACCTGTTGTAAAAAATCAAATTAAATTAAAATTTAAATAAAAAAAAGGGGGGGGGAGGTGGGGGCGCAGCTTCGAATAACAATCAGGTTTGATGAATTTACAGTGTAGTTGGTTTTCTCCATGGCTTCTGACTTGTGGTGTTCTCATTTGTAAGTCGCTTTGGATAAAAGCGTCTGCTGAATGACTAAATGTAATATAAATGTAAAATAAAATGGAATTTCGGACGGTCTCAACGTTCTCGCCCCTTTCTGACTCCGAAAAAAGGTAACGCTGTCCTGCCCCATCCGGATTAATCACAACATCCAAGCATAACGATCAGACCGGCGGGATCACTCTTATC
The DNA here is from genome assembly GCA_019802505.1 of Corydoras sp. C115. Taxonomy (NCBI): domain Eukaryota; kingdom Metazoa; phylum Chordata; class Actinopteri; order Siluriformes; family Callichthyidae; genus Corydoras; species Corydoras sp. C115. Next base: position 5,144 of record JAFMOC010000771.1, on the reverse strand, counting down.
CCCTGAACGGACGTTCGTTAGCTGATAAAGGCGGTTGGCATCACGAGACTCGGAGGAAACGCGCTGGCCACGCCCTCGCTGGTCAGGAGTGATGCCCAGTTATGAGTTCACTTAGGAAAGAAGTGACACAGATCTGATTTGCAGCGGCGTCCGGTCCAAAAAACACAAATGAAAACAACAACGAGAGCTTTTTAAAAAACAGTCGTCGTCCCCCGAACCACACACACACACACACACACACACACACACACACACACACACACACACACACACACACCCCCTGGTGTTGAACCCCCTTGAACAAAAGGCCATTCTGAGTGTCCTGATTCCAGCCCCGCTCACTCCCTCTGCACTCTCGCGCCAAGCTCACTAGTCTTATTTCGGGTTGGGCAGTGTCCCGCTGAAACAAGAGGTCAGCAGAATGCGGGGTGATATACGGCCCCGCTCGCCCGCGGAACCCCAGCTGAGCTCTTAATAAGGACAGCTCGCGCTCGCCGCGGCTAAAAGAGGAGCAGATGATCACACACGGAACGGCACGGCACGGCGCAGGAGGAACAGGAGGAACGCCGGAACCCAATCCACCATTCAGATGATAAACAGCTCCAGAGGACCAACAGCTGGAGGCCACGACGGGAACCTAAAAACAATGAACGCCACACGGACAGCGACCTAGAACTTCCTGTAAGGGCAGTTAACAACCCACCCCCCCCCCCCCAACCCCCGGGCCATGTTTACCGTTAATTTGGTATTTTTAATGGCTCGACGTGAATAACAAACACACTACAGCCACTTCGTTTGCACCACCACCACCACACAGGTAATGGGGCGGAGCTTGTGCTGTTGCAGCCAATCCACTCACAGGCTGGGTGGGGGTGTGTGTGTGTGTGGGGGGGGGGGGGGGGGTGCAACGACGACGACGACGACTTAATCATCAGCAAGATGTCGATCTGTTTATTTGTCCGGAAACACAAACCCCGCCGCCGAGGTCGGAATAAAGAGGCGGCCGGCAGGTAGGGGGCAGAGGGAGGGCGGGTGCATGGGAACAGGATTAGAGACAATGGAGGTGGGGGGAGGGGGGGGGGGGGGAGGCCACAACCCCCGTCGGCCGGACCACCACCGTGACCACCCCCACCGGTACTGCTCACTGCTCACACATACAGCACGTACCACATACACACACACACACACACACACACACACACACACACTCAAAGACATGACGGGGTAGAAGGTGTCAGAGATGCCACACCCGCCCCCGCCCCCCTCCATCACCCGATCACTGAGATCGCACAACGAATGACCTAATAAATAAATAAATTAATTAATTAATAATTAATAAATAATTCCTAAATTATTAATAAATACATTTATTAATTCCTAAATAAATAAATCCTAAATTAGGTGGCACGGTGGCTTAGTGGTCAGCACGTTCTCCTCTCAGCGCTGGGGATTCCCGGTTCGAATCCCCATCTGGGTGGAGTCTCCATGTTCTCCCTGTGTCTGCGTGGGTTTCCTCCGGGTTCTCCGGTTTCCTCCCACAGTCCAAAAACATGGATCAAGTTAATTGAGTTCTCAAAATTGCCCCATATAGAGTGTGTCTGTGTGAGTGAGTGTGTGCCCAGCGATGGATTGCCCCCCTGTCCTGGGTCTATCTGCCCAGCGCCCGAGACGTTCTCCCCTGGATGGGCATGGGGAACCCCACCGCGACCCTAATAGAGGATAAAGCAGGAGATAATGAATGAATGAATGAATCCTAAATTAGAGGAAAGTGTGGGTTCGAGGTGAGGCGGGGGCTGAGGGTGTGGCTTTTGTAAATTTGTCTCTTTAAAGTGCCCTCATTGATAACACGGCCTCCAGCCCCCCCCCTCAGGGCTTCCTGCTGCACTGATGAATGGGGCCACAGCCACACACACACACACACACACACACACACGTGCGTGCACGGTTCATCCGAAACGATCGACCCTCCCATCCAAATTCCATCTGAAGCGGGTCAGCGCTCTCCCGCCGCATCATCCACACATGTGACACGCACCGCCAAGGTACGAGGTCACGCGCCCCGGCCTCGCGGAACCGAAACGCAACACAAGGTCTGCACCGTTGAGGAACTGAGGAACCCAGAGCCCCACTAATCCATCAGCACTTCCTCCACCACGGCCTCTCACTTAACACACGCATACTTACAAGGGTGCAAACACAACCCCCACCCCACCCACCCACCCACCCCACACACACCCACCCACCCACACACCCACACACCCACCCATTTCTCATAGAACCTTACAGAACCACTGTGAACACGACCCTCACAGACTCAAAACACATTCATATTTTCGGTTCTCCTTTAGAACACCGACCACGGTCTTAAGATCGTCTCCGTCCGGCGTCGGGGTCCACGTTCTTCACGTTCACGCGGCACCGGGTTCCCAGAGTTCTGCGAAACTTCAAAAGCTTGCAGACATCGGGCTGCAGCTGCCTTTTGAACGTCACAGACCCAACACTGCCGAACAGGAAGCCTGGTTCCTGATGACATCATACGCACGCGTGTACGGTTTCGGCCAAACGCAGGGACGTTCCGGCGGGGAGCGCGAGCGGGGTCCGCACCGAGCGGCTCGTTGGGCGGGTTCCAGTGTTCGGTTACATAGAACCAACTGAAAGTTATTAATAAGAATAATAATCATAATAATAATAATATTGGCGGCACGGTGGCTTAGTGTTTACACTTTTACACTGTTTACGTTCTCCTCTTAGCGCTAGGGATTCCCGGTTCGAATCTCCATCTGGGTGGAGTCTCCATGTTCTCCCCGTGTCCGCGTGGGTTTCCTCAGGGTTCTCCGGTTTCCTCCCACAGTCCAAAAACATGGATCAAGTCAACTGAGTTCTCAAAATTGCCCCATATAGTGTGTGTCTGTGTGAGTGAGTGTGTGCCCAGCGATGGATTGGCGCCCTGTCCTGGGTCTATCTGCCCAGCGCCCGAGATGTTCTCCCCTGGATGGACATAGGGAACCCCACTGCGACCCTAATAGAGGATAAAGCGGAAGATAATGAATGAATGAATGAATAGTAATATTGATTGCCCAGCGATAGGTTGGCGCACTGTCCTGGGTGTATCTGCCCAGCGCCCGAGACGTTCTCCCCTGGATGGGCATGGGGAACCCCCCCGCGACCCTAGTAGAGGATAAAGCAGGAGATAATGAATGAATGAATAAATAATATTGATAAAATCATTTGGGGAACAGAAGGTAACCGGGCTCGAGACGCTTAGAACTCCAGCACTAGGATCCGTCATTGCAGAGCGCAGCCTCCTTATCTTCACTACGAAGGGCCCTTTCTTTGGAAAAAGGAGTGTACTTGTTTTCTTAAAAAGGAAGAAAACAAACACAGATAAGCCGCTACGCAGGAACGTTCTGTACATTTTATCAGAACGCTGCAAGTAACGTGTAAGTGTACGTTAATAACACACACAGGCAGAACCCAGGAGAACATACGCATTAGTAGGTTCTCCGTTTATTGTACATTCATTCATTATCTTCCGCTTTATCCTTTATTAGGGTCACGGTGGGGGTTCCCCCATGCCCATCCAGGGGAGAACGTTTCGGGCGCTGGGCAGATACACCCAGGACAGGGCGCCAATCTATCTCTGGGCACACACTCACTTACACATACACACTCTATATGGGGAGAACACAATTGACATGTTTTTGGACTGTGGGAGGAAACCGGAGAACCCGGAGGAATCCCACGCGGACACGGGGAGAACATGGGAACTCCACCCAGATGGGGATTCGAACCGGGAACCCCTAGCGCTGAGAGGAGAACGTGCCGACCACTAAGCCACCGTGCCGCCCTCTATATAATAATCTAATTCTCTCAATTCGATGTCTTTGGATTCAGAGTTGAACCCACGCGTGCAAAGGGAGGACATGCGGAGATCACAGTAAGAACCTTGGTTCTGGGAATCAAACTCGGAACCCTCTGCAGTCCCCTGTATGTTCGCGCTGCCATTCGAACGGGTCACATGACGAGTGGGCATTGCGAAGGCGTTGTGTAAAGTGACTTGCCGCAGAACTCCCGCTGAACTGAGTCCGCGTCCCGAGCTGAAGGACGGCGTGGCATTAACCAACAGCTGGGTTTTCACCTCATGCCCTGGGGATTAACGCCCACAAAAACCTTGATTAACTCCACAACCCCCCAACCCCCAAAACCCCACACACACAAAAACACACACCACACACAAACCCCCTTTTAAAAAACTAAACATAAACAAAAACCCTTTCATTCTTTTCATTCATTCATTATCTTCCACTTTATCCCTATTGGGGTTGCGGTGGGGGGTTTCCCCCCATCCCCAACCATAGGGAGAACGTCTGGGGCCGGGGTAGACACACCCGGGAAACAGGACCCCCAATCATCGCTGGGCACCAAAACTCACCACACGGGCCAAAACTCTAATGGGGAAAATTTGGAAAAATAAATTGACTTGATCCATTTTTTTTTTGGCTGGGGGGAAAACCCGGAAAACCCCCGGAGGAACCCACGGGGTACGGGGGGAGAACATGGAAACTCCACCCAGAGGGGATTCAAAAGGGGGAAACCCCCAGCGCTGAGAAAAAACATCTAAAACCCTAACCACCGGCCCCTAACAAACATTCATTTTTCCTTTATCCCCCCCTTTTTAGCCCTTTTAGGGTGGGGGGGGGGTTTCCCCAAATGCCCCCCCGGGGGGAACGTTGGGGCGCTGGGCAATAGACCCGGGAAACAGGGCCCAACCCATCCGGGGCCAAAACCTCACCCCAAACACACTCTTTTGGGAAATTTTGGGGAAAAACTAAATTTTGACTTGATCCATGTTTTTTGGGATTTGGGGGGCGGAGGAAAACCCCGGGGGAAAACCCCCCGGGGGAGGAAAAACCCTAGGGGGCAAAACACAATGGGGAAAAAGTTTTCCAAAACCCCCGGGAAGGGGAAAATTCCCCAAAAAACCCGGGGAACCCCCAGCGCTGAGGGGGAAAAACCGGGTTTAAACCACTAAGCCCCCGGTGCCGCTTTGTCCATTCACGACGACACACAACGAGGGGCCCTTTGGACGGCGCCGCTGATGGGGAGCTTTTTTTAGGAAATCGGCGGCGTTTTTCTAATAAACG
>JAFMOC010000769.1:162500-165000 GCA_019802505.1 Corydoras sp. C115 | reverse complement strand
GCTGGAGAAAGACATCGAGCTGATGGAGCGCTACAAGACCGTCTACATCCCCAAACACTGACCTCCATCATCTTCATCATCTTCATCATCATCATCATCATTAACATCCTATAATAATTATAATAATTATATTAATAATTAATAATAATTAACAATAATGACATCCTGGACCTTTGATCGTACCGAAATAAACATCTGGATTAATAAACGGACAGCTTCACGTTTCTTACGTTTATTTCGTATGTTCAGCGTTACGCCCAAATTCGCCACATGACATCATCACCTAATTTGCATATACCCCCCCCACCCCCCCCGGTTTAGTTGCCCAGGTCACATGAATCGATTCTGTGGTAGTTTGCTTGACTTTGTAACCGGATTTCTTCCTTTCAGCTCACTGACGCACTCACTCATTTCACCTTTAATTTCACCTTTAAATTCACCTTTAAGTTCACCCACTCACTCACTAAGGTTTGGGGGGGCTTTTGGAGTTGCCGATCCAGGGAAGAACGTTTTCGGGCGCTGGGCAGATACACCCAGGCCAAGGGGGGGGGCAATCTATAACTAGACACACGCCTACTTGCACAGATACACACACTCTATAGGGGCAATTTGCAGCCAATAATGAGTATATCATTATGAGTATATTATTATTAATAATAATATAATAATAATAATACTGGACCTTTGATCGTACCGAAATAAACATCTGGATTAATAAACGAACAGCCTCACGTTTCTTACGTTTATTTCGTATGTTCAGCGTTACGCCCAAATTCGCCACATGACATCATCACCTAATTTGCATATACCCCCCCCCCCCCCCCCCGGGTTTAGTTGCCCAGGTCACATGAATCGATTCTGTCATAGTTTACTTGACCTTGTAACCGGATTTCTTCCCTTCAGCTCACTGACGCACTCACTCATTTCACCTTTAATTTCACCTTTAAATTCACCTTTAAGTTCACCCACTCACTCACTCACCCCATGCCCATTCGGGGAAGAACGTTTTCGGGTGCTGGGCAGATACACCCAGGCCAAGGGGGGGGGGGGGTAGGGGGGGGGGGGGCAATCTATCACTGGACACACGCCTACTTACACAGATACACACACTCTATAGGGGCAATTTGCAGCCAATAATGAGTATATCATTATGAGTATATTATTATTAATAATAATATAATAATAATACTGGACCTTTGATCGTACCGAAATAAACATCTGGATTAATAAACGGACAGCCTCACGTTTCTTACGTTTATTTCGTATGTTTAGCGTTACGCCCGAAAACTGCCGTCGCCAGAATTCGTCACGTGACATCATCACCTAATTTGCATATTATTTTATTTACGTACTATATGCGAAACTGTAGAATAAAGAAGTGAGTGGAAAAAAAAAAAAAACAAAAACAAAAAAAACCTCGTAACTACGAACAAACTCACTTTTCTAGGTTTTATTTATATAATTGCCACACCCCCCACCGGTGATGTCACACTGCTTGGTGGTTCTACGCGTGGGAGTTCGTATTAATTGTCCCAGTGTTTAAGGAGCGGGTTAGCGCGGGACGCGTGCCTCGTTTCACATGTGGTTGGCTTCGTTCATGACCTCCTCTTTACCCGCGTGACAATAACGGAACCTTACGAGCGTTGGTTGTCATGGCGATCAAACTAAAGGAACGGCACTCGGAACGTCAGATCGATTGTGTTCAGCCGACGCGCAGGTCTCTGCGAATTGTCCGATTATCAAATACGATTACGCAAATAAATAAGTCCAGGTAAGAGACGTGCGTCCAATATGTACGCAGCGTTGGGCGGGCTACGTCAAAACGTAGTGAGCTACGCGTACGCAATTAGTTACAATTAGTAATTAGTTACAATTCACTACACAAAAGCTCCGCCCAATTAAAAAATAGCGAGCGAAAGTGACACAAATACGACAAAAGGTCAGCGCAACGCGACGTCAGGTACATCGATTAAAACATTTGTTCAATTAGCGCCGATGATCTAACACGCGATTAATATCGATATAATTAATTAGTTTGAATAACGAGCGTATTGATAAAAATGCCTGCGTATATACTAATCTAACTTAAGCATGTTCTCCTCTCGGCGCTAGGGATTCCCGCTTCGAATCCCCAATCTGGGTGGAGTTCCATGTCCTCCCCGTGTCCGCGTGGGCTTCCTCCGGGTTCTCCGGTTTACTCCCACAGTCCAAAAAACATGGATCAAGGTCAATTGAATTCTCCCAATTGCCCCATATAGAGTGTGTGTGTGAGTGAGTGTGTGTCCAGTGATAGATTGCACCCCTGTCCTGGGTGTATCTGCCCAGCGCCGAAACGTTCTCCCCTGGATGGGAATGGAGAACCCCCCCCCACACACAGACACACAATATATGGGGCAATTTCCATCCATTCATTATCTTCCGCTTTATCCTCTACTAGGGTCGTGTGTGTGTGTGTGTGGGGGGGGGGGTTCCCCATGTCCATCCAGGGGAGAACGTTTCG
>JAFMOC010000769.1:135000-157500 GCA_019802505.1 Corydoras sp. C115 | reverse complement strand
GGAATTAGTATGTTCTCCCCGCATCTCCCACAGAGCAGACAGGCCAGCGAGGCCAACTGGAGATAAAGTGTGTATTGTACTTACACGCAAAGGAATGTGTCCTTCACATTTTACCAATCTGTGCAGGGAAACACACACACACACACACACACACACACACTGAAGTGCGGTGGGCACACGGTGGCGGTGATTAGAACAAAGCAAAAAAGTTTTTTGTAATAAAAACTAGAAAGGAAAGTTGACTTTAAACTTTAAAGTTGACTGCTGCTGCTGCAAAAAACAAAAAACAAATAAATAAAAAAAAAAAAACAAAAAAATAAAATAAAAAACAAACAAAAAAAAGCTAACTATGCCAATGTGGAGAACATGCCAAACTTCCAGACGTTAACAAAAAAAGCTCACCAAAACAATGAATAATTGAAATAAAACGTTAAAAAAACAAAAAAAAAACAATAAAAAAAAACAAGCAAAAAAAAAAAACCTATGCGAATGTGGAGAACATGCCAAACTTCCAAAGTATGGCGGTGGCTAACCAAAAGGATAAGCATTTTCGGCACCAATTCAGTACCTTAAGTCACCCAATAATATTATAATAATATAAATATAATAATAATAGTGGTTTAGCATGTTCTCCTCTCAGCACTAGGGATTCCCGGTTCGAATCCCCATCTGGGTGGAGTTTCCATGTCCTCCCCGTGTCCGCGTGGGTTTCCTCCGGGTTCTCCGGTTTCCTCCCACAGTCCAAAAACATGGATCAAGGTCAATTGAATTCTCCAAATTGCCCCATATAGAGTGTGTGTGTGTGTGTGAGTGTGTACCCAGCGATAATCCAGGGTGTATCTGCCCAGCGCCTGAAACGTTCTCCCCTGGATGGGCAATGGGCATGGGGAACCCCCCCCCCTCCTCTGAATCGTCTGGACTACGAATTGCGATTTCTTCCCCATGCCCATCCAGGGGAGAACGTTTCAGGCGCTGGGCAGATACACCCAGGACAGGGGGGCAATCTATCACTGGACACACACTCACTCACACACACACACACACACTCTATATGGGGCAATTTGGAGAACTCAATTGCCCTTGATCCATGTTTTTTGGACTGTGGGAGGAAAGCGGAGAACCCGGAGGAAACCCACGGGGACATGGGGAGGACATGGAAATTCCACCCAGATTGGGATTCGAACCGGGAATCCCCAGCGCTGAGAGGAGAACATGCTAAACCACTAAGTTCGCGTTTAAACTACACACAGTTCATTCACGGAAGGCCTGAAAGCGATTGTTTGTGGTCACATGACTCACGTCCATCCCGCTTAATATCTTGCGTGTGACCTGCGACGTCATGCGGACATAATGGGTTCCGCGTGGACGGCCGAATGTCCCTCAGAATCGAACTTAATTACTTAACGAGGACGCGGATGTGATTATGAAGGAACGTACGGCTTTGGAGCTTCACTCAGAGGCTCTGCCGTTGACCCTGCTGGACGTTCCTCAACAACCGAAAACTCTGGACGTTCCTCAACAACCGACTCAACGGAGGACACCATGGAGGCTGGACGGGGGACATCGGGAAGGAACCCGCAGGCTGTCACGGTAACGCAGAACCTCGGAGACTTCTCACGAGGACATTATTTTGAAGGTATAGACACACTGCCTGGTCAAGAACGAAAGGTCCATGGGGAACCTCCTCCTGGGGGACCGGGGTGAGCGGAGACATCGTCCTGGGGTCGTGGACAACATGGTCCTCTGTTTCAGAAGGTCCCATTGTGAGATCGTGGTTTAGGGAGCATGAGGCATCGTTCTTGCCGCAAGAGTCCAGACCTGAACCCCGTTGAGAACCTTGAGAACTTTGCGCAGCGGTCCACGTCTCCGTCATCGGTACGGGAACGCGAGGACAGATGGACGCAGCTCTGGACAGAAAGAGAGTGTAGAACCTCTCTGGAGTGTGTAGAACCTTTTCTTTTGGCCAGGCAGTGTGTGTTTATATTTACATCTATATGGTGAGTAGAGAAAGTAGACAATGGCGTGTCCACAAAGTGTGTCCAAACTTTGGGGACTAGGTTCTGGGGGGGTTCTCCATGCCCATTCAGGGGACAATGTTTCAGGTACTGGGCAGATACACCCAGGACAGGGCGCCACTTCAATGCTGGGAACATACTTACACACACACACACACACACACACACTATTTAGGGGCAATTTAGAGCAGCCAGTTCACCTTAAATCTTGGACTGTGGATGGAAACCGGAGAACCCGGAGTAAACCCACACGGACACGGGGAGGACATGGTGTCGAATAAGAAAATGAATGTACATTGGTCGCATTTCAAAAGTGGATTAACACACACACACACACACACACACACACACATACACACACACACACGCGCGCCCACGCACACACACACTCACACACACACACACACACACACCACACACACACACACACACACATATATATATATATATATTTGGATGTGTTCCATCAATCCATTATCTTCTGCTTTATCCTCTATTAGGGTCGTGGGGGGGGGGGTTCCCCATGCCCATCCAGTGGAGAACGTTTCGGGCGCTGGGCAGACACACCCAGGACAGGGGGGGCGATCTATCACTGCACACACACTCACACACACACTCTATATGGGGCAATTTGGAGAATTCAATTGACCTTGATCCATGTTTTTGGATTGTGGGAGGAAACCGGAGAACCCGGAGGAAACCCACGCAGACACGGGGAGAACATGGAAACTCCACCCAGATGGGGATTCGAAAGCGGGAATCCCAAGCGCTGAGAGGAGAACATGCTAAACCACTAAGCCGCCGTGCCGCCCTTGTTTGGATGTGTGTGTAAATTTAAATATATACATTATGTATTTCATATTTTCCTTGGGCAGCACGGGGGTGTGGCGGTTTGGCATGTTCTCCTCTCAGCGCTGGGGATCCCGATCTGGGTGGAGTCTCCATGTCCTCCCCGTGTCCGTGTGTGTTCTCGCCGGGTTTTTCAGTTTCCTCCCACAGTCCCAAATACATGGATTTAAGGTGAATTTAATTCTCCAAATTGCCCCATATACAGTGCATCCGGAAAGTATTCACATTCACATTGAAAGTATTCACATTGAATCTGTGTGTGTGTGTGTGTGTATGAATGTGTGTATGTATGTATAGATTTATGTGAGTGTGTGTGTGTGTGTGTGTGTGTGTGTGTGTGTATATATATATATATATTTATATGTGAGTGTGAGTCTGTGTGTGTTTGTTTATATATATGTATGTGAATGTGTGTGTGCGTGTGTATGAATGTGTGTATGTATGTATAGATTTATGTGTGTGTGTTTGTGTATATATATATGTATATAAATGTGTGTGTGTGAGTCTGTGTGTGTGTGTGTATGAATGTGTGTATGTATGCATAGATTTATGTGTGTGTGTTTGTGTATATATATATGTATATAAATGTGTGTGTGTGAGTCTGTGTGTGTGTGTGTATGAATGTGTGTATGTATGCATAGATTTATGTGAGTGTGTGTGTGTGTGTGTGTGTGTATATATATATATATTTATTTATATGTGAGTGTGAGTCTGTGTGTGTTTGTGTATATATATGTATGTGAATTTGTGTGTGTGAATCTGTGTGTGTGCGCGTTTCTGTGTGTGTGTGTGTGTGTGTGTGTGTGTGTGTGTGTGTGTGTGTGTGTGTATGTATGTGTGTGTATGTATATACGTAGAGTGTGTTTGTGTGTGTGTGTGTGTCCAGTGATAGATTGCCCCCCTGTCCTGGGTGTATCTGCCCAGCGCCCGAAACGTTCTCCCCTGGATGGGCATGGAGAACCCCCCCCCCCCTGGTTGATGGATTGATGGATGAATATGTTGTTTGTAGTGTAAAGTGGAGCGTGATGTTCTGTTGTATTGAGATCGCAGACGGCTGGCCCGGTTACGATTTGGAGCTCTTCACGTATCCAGAACATTACCACGGAGTCCTGGAGAACGTGCTGATTCCACACGGCGTCATCATGAACAGGTGAGACACAACACAGGCCCATACTGCAGGAGGAGAACATGCAAACTTTACATAGAAAAGGCCTAGTTTGGGTTTCAGTTAATGTCCAGACTGACTTCAGAACATGTCTTCTTGTATGTGTGTGTGTGTGTGTGTGTGTGTGTGTGTGTGTGTGTGTGTGTGTGTGTGTGGGGTAGGATCGAAGGTCTAGCTCGAGACATCCTGGACGACCTGGACCATCAGACCCTAATGGTCCTCTGTGTTCTGAAGGGAGGTTATAAGTTTTGCTCCGACCTCGTTGACTCCATCAAAACCCAGGGGCGGAGCTCCAAGCGGCCAATCACCACGCGAGTTGAGTTCATCCGCCTCAAGAGCTACGTGGTAGGACCAATTGCGTCCAGTGTAATAATAATAATAATAATAATAATAATAATAATAATAATAATAATCATCCATTATCTTCTGCTTTATCCTCTATTAGGGTCACGGGGGGGGGGGGGGGTTCCCCATGCCCATCCAGGGGAGAACGTTTCGGGCGCTGGTCAGATACACCCAGGACAGGGCGCCAATCTACCACTGGACACACACTCACTCACACACACACATACACTCTATATGGGGCAATTTGGAGAACTCAATTCACCTTGATCCATGTTTTTCCCCAGAGCTGAGAGGAAAACATGCTAAACCCCTAAGCCACCGTGCTGCCAGGGGGGCAATCTATCACTGGACACACACTCACACACACACACACTCTATATGTGGCAATTTGGAGAACTCAATTCACCTTGATCCATGTTTTTTGGACTGTGGGAGGAAACCGGAGAACCCAGAGGAAACCCATAAGGACACGGTGAGGACATGGAAACCCCACCCAGATCGAGATTCGAACCGGGAATCCCTAGCACTGAGAAGAGAACATGCCAAACCACTAAGCCACCGTGCTGCCAGGGGGAGCAATCTATCACTGGACACACACTCACTCACACACACACACACACTCTATACGGGGCAATTTGGAGAATTCAATTGACCTTGATCCATGTTTTTTGTGGACTGTGGGAGGAAACCGGAGAACCCGGAGGAAACCCACGCCGACACGGGGAGGACATGGAAACTCCACCCAGATGGGGATTCGAACCGGGAATCCCTAGCACTGAGAAGAGAACATGCCAAACCACTAAGCCACCGTGCTGCCAGGGGGGCAATCTATCACTGGACACACACTCACACACACACTCTATATGGGGCAATTTGGAGAATTCAATTCACCTTGATCCATGTTTTTTGTGGACTGTGGGAGGAAACCGGAGAACCCGGAGGAAACCCACGCGGACACGGGGAGGACATGGAAACTCCAACCAGATCGAGATTCGAACCGGGAATCCCTAGCACTGAGAAGAGAACATGCTAAACCACTAAGCCACCGTGCTGCCAGGGGGAGCAATCTATCACTGGACACACACTCACTCACACACACACTCTATATGGGGCAATTTGGGGAACTCAAATGACCTTAATCCATGTTTTTGGACTGTGGGTGGAAACCGGAGAACCCGGAGGAAACCCACGCCGACACGGGGAGGACATGGAGACTCCACCCAGATTGGAATTCAAACCGGGAATCCCTAGTGCTGAGAGGAGAACATGCTAAACCACTAAACCACCGTGCCGCTCACAGATCAGAATATCATCTTTATCTCATAGAAACGTTGATTATTTAAACTTATATTCCGATATAGAGTAGTTTAAATTTAAACTATTTAAATATATAAATTTTAGTAGAAAATGGGCAATTTATCCATAAAAAAACAAAATTAATGAATTACCGCTAATTAATTAATTGATACAATTTTTAATTGATTTATGAGTTGTCATCAACGAACAATTGTTTGCCAAACACACTGCCAAACAGATGAAGCTGACATAGGGGTGTTAATAAAAATAAAAATAATTAAAAATATTAGTAATAATAATTAAAACGTTTTAAATCGTACACATTTCCACCAGAAGATGGCGGTGTTGTTTCAGTTCTGCCACGTGTTTCTTTGATGTGACGCTCGAGCCGAAGGACAGTCTGCAAAACGTCTGCAAGGGACATTAATCAACATAAATACGACGACGTTAAGCTTTTAATAATCCCGCCATCAGTCGGATTCCATTAATACATCAAATAATACTTCAATTTAAAGTAATAGCGGCAATATGTGAGGTAGTGGTTGTAGCGGGAGGAGTGGTTGTCGTAGTTTTAGTAGTGGAAGTTGTTAAAAGCGTGTAGTTTTAGTAGTTAGAGAATTAGTAGCTGTAGTATTTCTAGTAGTTGTTGTAATAGTAACTATAGTGCTTGTGGTAACTGCTGTAGCGGTTGTAGTTGTGATGGTTGTTCCAATAGTCGTTGTTTTAGTATTAGTTGTTGAGGTTGTAGTTTTTTTTTTTTTATAGTAGTAACAGTTGTAGGAATAGTAGTAGTTTTAATTTGTTGTAGTAGTTGTTGTGGTAGTTGTAGTTACTTAGCTGTTATAGTAGTTGTGGATGATGTGGTAGTTTTAGTTTAGTTTAGTAGTTGTAGTTTTAGTTGTTGAGGTTGTATTTGCTGTAGCAATACTAGTAGTTCTAATTTGTTGTAGCAGTAAAAGTACTAGCTGTTGTGATAGTTAGTAATTAGTAGTAGTTGTGGATGTTGTGGTAGTTTTAGTTACTTAGCTGTTGTTATAGTAGTTGTGGATGTTGTAGTTTTAGTTGCTGTGGTAGTTGTTGTAGTATTAGTTGTTGAGGTTGTAGTTATTTTAGTAGTAGTTGTAGTAATAGTAGTCGTTCTAATTTGTTGTAGTAGCTGTAGTTACTTAGCTGCTGTTATAGTAGTTGTGGATGATGTGGTAGTTGTAGTTTTAGTTGTTGAGGTTGTATTTGCTGTAGAAATACTAGTAGTTCTAATTTGTTGTAGCAGTAAAAGTGCTAGCTGTTGTGGTAGTTAGTAATTAGTAGTAGTTGTGGATGTTGTAGTTTTAGTTGCTGTGGTAGTTGTTGTAGTATTAGTTGTTGAGGTTGATTTTTTTAGTAGTAGTTGTAGTAATAGTAGTTGTTCTAATTTGTTGTAGCAGTTAAAGTACTAGCTGTTGTGGTAGTTAGTAATTAGTATTAGTTGTGGATGTTGTGGTAGTTTTAGTTGTAGTTGTGGTAGTTATGGTTATTTAGCTGTTATAGTAGTTGTGGATGATGTGGTAGTTTTAGTTGCTGTGGTAGTTGTAGTTTTAGTTGTTGAGGTTGTATTTGCTGTAGAAATACTAGTAGTTCTAATTTGTTGTAGCAGTAAAAGTACTAGCTGTTGTGGTAGTTAGTAATTAGTAGTAGTTGTGGTTGTTTTGGTAGTTTTAGTTACTTAGCTGTTGTTATAGTAGTTGTGGATGTTGTGGTAGCTTTAGTTGCTGTGGTAGTTGTTGAGGTTGTATTGTTGTATAAATACTAGTAGTTCTAATTTGTTGTAGCAGTTAAAGTACTAGCTGTTGTGGTAGTAATTAGGAGTAGTTGTGGATGTTGTGGTAGTTTTAGTTGCTGTGGTAGTTGTTGAGGTTGTATTGTTGTATAAATACTAGTAGTTCTAATTTGTTGTAGCAGTTAAAGTACTAGCTGTTGTGGTAATTGTTGTATTAGTTGTTGAGGTTGTATTTGTTGTATAAATACTAGTAGTTCTAATTTGTTGTAGCAGAAAAAGTACTAGCTGTTGTGGTAGTAATTAGGAGTAGTTGTGGATGTTGTGGTAGTTTTAGTTGCTGTGGTAGTTGGTGTAGTATTAGTTGTTGAGGATGATTTTTTTAATAGTAGTTGTAGTAATAGTAGTCGTTCTAATTTGTTGTAGTAGCTGTAGTTACTTAGCTGTTGTTATAGTAGTTGTGGATGTTGTGGTAGTTTTAGTTGCTGTGGTAGTTGTTGTAGTTTTAGTTGTTGAGGTTGTATTTGCTGTAGAAATACTAGTAGTTCTAATTTGTTGTAGCAGAAAAAGTACTAGCTGTTGTGGTAGTTAGTAATTAGGAGTAGTTGTGGATGTTGTGGTAGTTTTAGTTGCTGTGGTAGTTGTTGTGGTATTAGTTGTTGAGGTTGTTTTTTTAGTAGTAGTTGTAGTAATAGTAGTCGTTCTAATTTGTTGTAGTAGCTGTAGTTACTTAGCTGTTGTTATAGTAGTTGTGGATGATGTGGTAGTTTTAGTTGCTGTGGTAGTTGTAGTTTTAGTTGTTGAGGTTGTATTTGCTGTAGAAATACTAGTAGTTCTAATTTGTTGTAGCAGTAAAAGTACTAGCTGTTGTGGTAGTTAGTAATTAGTAGTAGTTGTGGTAGTTATGGTTACTTAGCTGTTGTTATAGTAGTTGTGGATGTTGTGGTAGTTTTAGTTGCTGTGGTAGTTGCAGTTGTGGATGTTGATCTTGTGGTAGCCATATTAATAGTAGTAGTTGTAGTAACTAGTAGTATTAGTTGGTGAGATTGAAGTAGCTGTAGAAATACTAGTAGTTTTAATTTTAGTTGTAGTATCTGATAGTAGCTGTTGTTATAGTAGTTGTGGTAGTTGCGGTTGTGGATGTTGATCTTGTGGTAGCCGTATTAATAGTAGTGGTAGTTCTAATAGTAGTAGTTGTAGTAACTGTAGTAGTATTAGTTGGTGAGATTGAAGTAGCTGTAGAAATACTAGTAGTTCTAATTTTTGTTGTAAATGATGGTAGCTGTTATAGTAGTTGTGGATGTTGATGGTTATGGTTATATGGTTCCCCATGCCCATCCAGGGGAGAACGTCTCGGGCGCTGGGCAGATACACCCAGGACAGGGGGGGCAATCTATCACTGGACACACACTCACTCACTCACACACACACTCTATATGGGGCAATTTGGAGAATTCAATTGACCTTGATCCATGCTTTTGGACTGTGGGAGGAACCCGGAGAACCCGGAGGAAACCCACGCGGACACGGGGAGGACATGGAAACTCCACCCAGATGGGGATTCGAACCGGGAATCTCTAGCATTGAGAGGAGAACATGCCAAACCACTAAGCCACCGTGCCGCCCTATTATTATTATTAGTATTAATATTACTTTCATATTTAGTATTTTTATTGTTCATATCATTTTGTTATTAACGTTACTATTATATCTCGTCCTCCCGTCTCTCGTCCTGCCGTCAGAACGACTGTTCCACGGAGAACCTGCATATCATTGGACCTGAGGATCTGTCGGTGCTGACCGGAAAAGTGAGGACCCCGTTCGAACTGGACACACACACACACACACACACACACACATCTGAAGGCACGCTGACCCGTAGCCATCGCTTCCCTTTAAACGCTCGCCGTGTTCAGAGCCTGGGTTGGATTTAGCATGTTCTCCCCATGTCCCTATGGGTTTTCCTGTTGGGCTGCGGTCACCTCCCAGAATTAGGGGTGAGCTGCAATATTCGCTGATTCGACGATTCGATTCGGAGAACCGTAGTCGACTATGAACCTCATAGTCGAATGTACCATTTTGACCACATGGGGGCGCCCATGGCTGCTGCTAAGCATTAGTTTTTACATGAAATGTCTTTGTTTTCGTTATATATATAGCCTTTTGTCAAATAAAATCATCCTAATTTCTAGAAAAATAAAGAAAAACAAAAAAAAAAACAAAAAAAAGGTTTTCTTTTGTTAGAAAAACAAGTAAAATATAAAAAAAATAAATCTTTTTTAAAAACCACGCTTATAGCGCCATCTTGTGGTGAAATTTTAACTGATTCGACTATCAGTCGACTACAGGGAAAATCTGACGAATCCGATTCGACTACGAAAATCTGTAGTTGAAGACACCCCCTACCCGGAATCAAAAAATGAAACCACGCTGGAGGACGAAGGCGCGAGAATGGACTGTTGTTGGTGGGGTGTGCCGGGATAGGACCTTCGGGAGTTTTAGATGAAGTCACACAGTGGTGGGAGTATTTTACTCTGAAATCGTTCACAGCGTGAGTCGCACACACACGCACACACACACACACACACACACACGCACACACACACACACACACACACACACACACACATGCGCGTGTTTGTGTGATGATTCAGTGGTGATTGTTGCGGTATTGAAAGCAGCTGCAGTGTTCTGCAGAGAGCCGTGTCCCGGGTTCGAGTGGAATGTCCTCTGTGAGCCAGCGCTCTTATCGGTTCCTGACCTCCACAACGCCGTCCGGTTCCTCAGCCGCAGCTGGACGCCACCAAACACTCTGCAGGTTCAGCACCGCGCCGGTCACTGCCGTCCACAACCGGGAGACGCGGAACTGACAGGTCTTACAGTAGGCGTGTCCTGCAGGAGGTGTGTCTTACTGTAGTTATGTCTTACTGTAGTTATGTCTTACGGTAGGCGTGTCTTACGGTAGGCGTGTCTTACGGTAGGCGTGTCTTACGGTAGGCGTGTCTTACGGTAGGCGTGTCCTGCAGGAGGTGTGTTCTGCAGGAGGTGTGTCTTACTGTAGTTATGTCTTACAGTAGGCGTGTCTTGCAGTAGGCGTGTCCTGCAGTAGGTGTGTCTTACAGTAGGAGTGTCCTTCAGGAGGTGTGTTCTGCAGGAGGTGTGTCTTACTGTAGTTATGTCTTACAGTAGGCGTGTCTTACTGTAGTTATGTCTTACAGTAGGCGTGTCTTACAGTAGGCGTGTCTTGCAGTAGGCGTGTCCTGCAGTAGGTGTGTCTTACTGTAGTTATGTCATGAGTAGTTGTGTCTTGCAGTAGGCGTGTCTTGCAGTAGGCGTGTCTTGCGGTAGGCGTGTCTTACGGTAGGCGTGTCTTACGGTAGGCGTGTCTTGCAGTAGGCGTGTCTTGCAGTAGGCGTGTCTTGCGGTAGGCGTGTCTTGTGGTAGGCGTGTCTTGCGGTAGGCGTGTCTTACGGTAGGCGTGTCTTACGGTAGGCGTGTCCTGCGGTAGGCGTGTCTTACGGTAGGCGTGTCCTGCAGTAGGCGTGTCTTACAGTAGGCGTGTCCTGCAGTAGGTGTGTCTTACTGTAGTTATGTCTTACTGTAGGCGTGTCTTACAGTAGGCGTGTCTTACAGTAGGCGTGTCTTACTGTAGTTATGTCTTACAGTAGGCGTGTCTTACAGTAGGCGTGTCTTACAGTAGGCGTGTCCTGCAGTAGGTGTGTCTTACTGTAGTTATGTCTTACAGTAGGCGTGTCTTACAGTAGGCGTGTCTTACAGTAGGCGTGTCTTACGGTAGGCGTGTCTTACGGTAGGCGTGTCTTACGGTAGGCGTGTCCTGCAGGAGGTGTGTTCTGCAGGAGGTGTGTCTTACAGTAGGCATGTCTTACAGTAGGCGTGTCTTACAGTAGGCGTGTCCTGCAGGAGGTGTGTTCTGCAGGAGGTGTGTCTTGCTGTAGGCATGTCTTACAGTAGGCGTGTCTTACAGTAGGCGTGTCTTACAGTAGGCGTGTCTTACTGTAGCCGTGTCATGCAGGATGCGTGTCTTACAGTAGGCGTGTCTTGCAGTGGGCGTGTCCTGTCCTGGGTGTATCTGCCCCGCCCCCCTCCCACCGCGACCCTAGTGGAGGATGAAGCTGAAGATAATGGATGGATGTTTTGCATTGTCTTTTTAATTTAAACGTTTTTTAATTAAAATGTTTTTTTAATTAAAATGTTTTTTTAATTTAAATGTTTTTTTTAATTTAAATGTTTTTTTAATTAAAATGTTTTTTTAATTTAAATGTTTTTTAATTTAAATGTTTTTTTAATTTAAATGTTTTTTTAATTTAAATGTTTTTTAATTTAAATGTTTTTTAAATTTAAATGTTTTTTAATTTAAATGTTTTTTTAATTTAAATGTTTTTTAATTTAAATGTTTTTTAAATTTAAATGTTTTTTAATTTAAATGTTTTTTTAATTTAAATGTTTTTTAATTTAAATGTTTTTTTAATGTAAGTCGCCTTTGCGTTTTGGTTTTCTTTATTCGAATCATCTTCAGGTCGTAAAGCGCCGGTTCTCTTCCCCCCGCTCGGTTCCCCCCGCTCGGTTCCCCCCGCTCGGTTCCCCCCGCTCGGTTCCCCCCGCTCGGTTCCCTCCGCTCGGTTCCCCCCGCTCGGTTCCCCCCGCTCGGTTCCCTCCGCTCGGTTCCCATGAGGCTGTGCAATCGGAGGAATCCGGCGATCCAGAATTCGGGGAATGTCCGCGTGCGGCCCGGGCTCCGCGCAGCGCAGCGCTTCCTCTGGGAGGCGCTGTAGAGTCAGCCGACTGTGAATTCTTTGAATTAAAACTTTGAATTCTCCAAATTGCCCCATATAGAGTGTGTCTGTGTGAGTGAGTGTGTGTCCAGTGATAGATTGCCCCCCTGTCCTGGGTGTATCTGCCCAGCGCCCGAAACGTTCTCCCCTGGATGGGCATGGAGAACCCCCCCACACACACACCCCCGTGACCCTAATGCTCTGTGGGGGATCATCGGAGAACATACCAAAGTATGTAGGGGAAAGTCCAAATGGACTTCAGAATGAGTAGAACTACAAACTCTGTCTCCATGGCGGGTAGAGCTGATATGAGGGTATTAGGGTCACGGGGTGGGGTTCTCCATGCCCATCCAGGGGAGAACGTTTCGGGCGCTGGGCAGATAGACCCAGGACAGGGGGGCAATCTATCACTGGACTCACACTCACTCACACAGACACACTCTATATGGGGCAATTTGGAGAACTCAATTGACCTTGATCCATGTTTTTTGGACTGTGGGAGGAAACCGGTGAACCCGGAGGAAACCCACGCAGACACGGGGAGGACATGCAAACTCCGGCCAGATTGGGATTCGAACTGGGAATCCCCAGCACTGAGAGGAGAACGTGCTAAAGCACTAAGCAGCCTGCATATATACACATTCATTCATTATCTTCAGCTTTATCCTCTATTAGGGTCGGGGGGGGGGGGGTTCTCCATGCCCATCCAGGGGAGAACGTTTTGGGCGCTGGGCAGATACACCCAGGACATAGGGGCAATCTATCACTGGACACACAATCACTCACACACACACTCTATATGGGGCAATTTGGAGAACTCAACTGACCTGTATCCATGTTTTTGGACTGTGGGAGGAACCCGGAGGAAACCCATGTGGACACTATTTCGGGCGCTGGGCAGATACACCCAGGACAAGGGGGCAATCTATCACTGGACACACACTCACTCACACACACACTCGCCATATGGGGCAATTTGGAGAACTCAATTGACCTTGATCCCTGTTTTTGGACTGTGGGAGGAACCCGGAGGAAACCCATGTGGACACTATTTGGGCGTGGGGCTGCCAATCTATCAGGACACACGGCAGATACACCCAGGCCAGGACGCCAATCTATCACTGGACACACACTCACTCACACACACACTCTCCATATGGGGCAATTTGGAGAACTCAATTGACCTTTATCCATGTTTTTGGACTGTGGGAGGAACCCGGAGGAAACCCATGTGGACACTATTTCGGGCGCTGGGCAGATACACCCAGGACAGGACGCCAATCTATCACTGGACACACACTCACTCACACACACACTCTCCATATGGGGCAATTTGGAGAACTCAACTGACATTGATCCATGTTTTTGTACTGTGGGAGGAACCCGGAGGAAACCCATGTGGACACTAATTTGGGCGCTGGGCAGATACACCCAGGACATGGGGGCAATCTATCACTGGACACACACTCACTCACACACACACTCTCCATATGGGGCAATTTGGAGAACTCAATTGACCTTGATCCATGTTTTTGGACTGTGGGAGGAACCCGGAGGAAACCCATGTGGACACTAATTTGGGCGCTGGGCAGATACACCCAGGACAGGACGCCAATCTATCACTGGACACACACTCACTCACACACACACTCTCCATATGGGGCAATTTGGAGAACTCAATTGACCTTGATCCATGTTTTTTGGACTGTGGGAGGAACCCGGAGGAAACCCATGTGGACACTAATTTGGGCGCTGGGCAGATACACCCAGGCCAGGACGCCAATCTATCACTGGACACACACTCACTCACACACACACTCTCCATATGGGGCAATTTGGAGAACTCAATTGACCTTTATCCATGTTTTTGGACTGTGGGAGGAACCCGGAGGAAACCCATGTGGACACTATTTCGGGCGCTGGGCAGATACACCCAGGACATGGGGGCAATCTATCACTGGACACACACTCACTCACACACACACTCTATATGGGGCAATTTGGAGAACTCAATTGACCTGTATCCATGTTTTTGGACTGTGGGAGGAACCCGGAGGAAACCCATGTGGACACTAATTCGGGCGCTGGGCAGATACACCCAGGCCAGGACGCCAATCTATCACTGGACACACACTCACTCACACACACACTCTATATGGGGCAATTTACGTCGGCTCCGTGTCTGGGTCGCGGCCCGTGACCCGCGTCGGCCTCGTTAAGCGTCGTTACTAATGACTCCGCCCTCCACGTGCAAACTTTTAAAAAAGGCCCCGGTTATTTGACGTCCCGGTGCCGCGGCGCCGTTAACGTTCCGCGAGCGGGCGGTTCCGGGGCAGTTAACGTGGGGCATGTCACGCGCTCGTTACTCCAGCGCAGATCGGCGCTCTGATTAAGGCCGCCTTAATTGCGGGGGAATCGGAATGTATGATGCAACAACGACGTGTACCGTTCCACCATCTGCTCCTCGTTACCCCGGAGCGCAACATTCACACCAGTGATGGTCATCGGGGGGGGGGGGGGGGGGGAGGGGGGGGCGGTTTGACTCGTTTCTGCACTTTAACGATTCAGCAACAGATGACCCTCTGTCTCTGGTTCAGCATCCACAAGGTGGCGCTATAATAAATTAATTAATTAATTAATTCATTAATTAATAAATAAATAAATAAATAGGGTGCCTTAGTGGTTCGGCATGTTCTCCTCTCAGCGCTAGGGATTCCCGGTTCGGATCCCCATCTGGGTGGAGTTTCCATGTCCTCCCCCCGTGTCCGCGTGGGTTTCCTCCGGGTTCTCCGCTTTCCTCCCACAGTCCAAAAAGCATGGGTCGAGGTCAATTGAGTTCTCCAAGTTGCCCCATATAGAGTGTGTGTGTGTGTGAGTAAGTGTGTGCCCAGTGTTAGATTGCCCCATATAGAGTGTGTGTGTGTGAGTGAGTGTGTGTACAGTGATAGATTGCCCCCCTGATTGCGCAGCGCCCCAAACGTTCTCCCCTGGATGGGGAACCCCCCCCCACGACCCTAATAGAGGATAAAGCAGAAGATAATGGATGGATGTGGCATGGTGGCTTAGTGGTTTAGCATGTTCTCCTCTCAGCACTAGGGATTCCCGGTTCGGATCCCCATCTGGGTGGAGTTTCCATGTCCTCCCCCCGTGTCCGCGTGGGTTTCCTCCGGGTTCTCCGCTTTCCTCCCACAGTCCAAAAAGCATGGATCAAGTCAATTGAGTTCTCCAAGTTGCCCCATATAGAGTGTGTGTGTGTGTGTGAGTAAGTGTGTGCCCAGTGTTAGATTGCCCCATATAGAGTGTGTGTGAGTAAGTGTGTGCCCAGTGTTAGATTGCCCCATATAGTGTGTGTGTGTGAGTGAGTGTGTGTACAGTGATAGATTGCCCCCCTGATTGCGCAGCGCCCCAAACGTTCTCCCCTGGATGGGGAACCCCCCCCCCCGGCCCCCACGACCCTAATAGAGGATAAAGCAGAAGAAGATAATGGATGGATGTGGCACAGTGGTTTGGCATGTTCTCCTCTCTGCACTAGGGATTCCCGGTTCGGATCCCCATCTGGGTGGAGTTTCCATGTCCTCCCCCCGTGTCCGCGTGGGTTTCCTCCGGGTTCTCCGCTTTCCTCCCACAGTCCAAAAAGCATGGGTCGAGGTCAATTGAACTCTCCAAATTGCCCCATATAGAGTGTGTGTGAGTAAGTGTGTGCCCAGTGTTAGATTGCCCCATATAGTGTGTGTGTGTGAGTGAGTGTGTGTACAGTGATAGATTGCCCCCCTGATTGCGCAGCGCCCCAAACGTTCTCCCCTGGATGGGGAACCCCCCCCCACGACCCTAATAGAGGATAAAGCAGAAGATAATGGATGGATGTGGCATGGTGGCTTAGTGGTTTAGCATGTTCTCCTCTCAGCACTAGGGATTCCCGGACCGAATCCCCATCTGGGTGGAGTTTCCATGTCCTCCCCCGTGTCCGCGTGGGTTTCCTCCGGGTTCTCCGCTTTCCTCCCACAGTCCAAAAAGCATGGGTCGAGGTCAATTGAGTTCTCCAAATTGCCCCATATAGAGTGTGTGTGTCTGTGTGAGTGAGTTTGTCCCCAGTGATAGATTGCCCCGCTGTCCTGGGTGTATCTGCCCGGCGCCTGAGACGTTCTCCCCTGGATGGGCATGGAGAACCCCCACCCCCGGGACCCTAATAGAGGATAAAGTGGAAGGAGGAAACCGGAGAACCTGGAGGAAACCCACGCAGACACGGGGAGGACATGGAAACTCCACCCAGATTGGGATTCGAACCAAGAATCCCCAGCGCTGAGAGGAGAACATGCTAAACCACTGTGCCACCATGCCACATCCATCCATTATCTTACGCTTTATCCTCTATTAGGGTCGCGGGGGGGGGTTCTCCATGTCCATCCAGGGGAGAACGTTTCGGGCAATGGGCAGATAGACCCAGGACAGGGGGGCAATCTTTCACTGGACACACACTCACTCACACACACTCTATATGGGGCAATTTGGAGAATTCCATTCACCTTTATCCAGGTTTTTTGGACTGTGGGAAGAAAGCGGAGAACCCGGAGGAAACCCACGCGGACACGGGGAGGACATGGAAACTCCACCCAGATGGGGATTCGAACCAGGAATCCCTAGTGCTTAGAGGAGAACATGCCAAACCACTGTGCCACATCCATCCATTATCTTCTGCTTTATCCTCTATTAGGGTCGTGGGGGCCGGGGGGGGGGGTTCCCCCCATCCAGGGGAGAACGTTTGGGGCGCTGCGCAATCAGGGGGGCAATCTATCACTGTACACACACTCACTCACACACACACACTCTATATGGGGCAATCTAT
This sequence comes from Corydoras sp. C115, assembly GCA_019802505.1. Taxonomy (NCBI): domain Eukaryota; kingdom Metazoa; phylum Chordata; class Actinopteri; order Siluriformes; family Callichthyidae; genus Corydoras; species Corydoras sp. C115. The sequence continues at coordinate 140,441 of JAFMOC010000769.1, read as the reverse complement.
CACTGTACACACACTCACTCACACAGACACACACTCTATATGGGGCAATCTATCTCTGGGCACACACTCACTCACTCACACACACACACACACTCTATATGGGGCAATCTATCTCTGGGCACACACTCACACACACACACACACACACTATATGGGGCAATCTAACACTGGGCACACACTCACTGACTCACTCACTCACACACACTCTATATGGGGCAATCTAACACTGGGCACACACTCACACACACACACTCTATATGGGGCAATTTGGAGAACTCAATTCACCTTGATCCATGTTTTTTGGACTGTGGGAGGAAACCGGAGAACCCGGAGGAAACCCACGCGGACACGGGAAGGACATGGAGACTCCACCCAGATGGGGATTCGAACCGGGAATCCCCGTCGCTGAGAGGAGAACATGCCAAAGCGCTAAGCCACCCGGCGATCTGTTTTGATTCTGGTCATGAACTCTGATTGGTTGACCTTCAGCTGACCCTTTGGCCTCCCGTATTCAAAGCCGCCTCGTTTGCATGAGGATTTCCATTCAGCTGTGAGCCGCGTCCCAAACGGCAGGGTCACTACAAACCATACGGCACGCTCAGTCCACCACAACGTCCACGTTCTCCGTTCCACGTCCCCCAAAGCTGGACCTCGTAGTCCTCCAGGTCCACTCTGTAGTCCACTCTGAGATGACATCATTCTGTGTATAAATAATAAATTAATAATAATAATAATAATAATAACATAAGGTTCATATCAGGCCAGCAGGGCGGCGCTGTGGTCATGGTAACGCCGGGTTCCTGATTTCGGTTCTACGGCGTGTAGCCACCAGCGCATCTCGTCCCGATCGCTGGAGAACCTCCCACCCCCCCACGTACCGTAAAGCTGGACTTTGTAGTTCTCCAGGTCCACTCTGTAGTCCATCTGTGTGTGTTCTACAGTACATACTGTGAACTCTGTTCTCTAACGCTTAGAACCCCAATAGTACCACCACAGAGCAGGGCTTATTGGGTTTGGTGGGGGCATTGAGTCCTATCCCGGCAGTGTGACTGAGATGACATCATTCTGTGTATAAATAATAAATTAATAATAATAATAATAATAACATAAGGTTCATATCAGGCCAGCAGGGCGGCGCTGTGGTCATGGTAACGCCGGGTTCCTGATATCGGTTCTACGGCGTGTACTCGCCAGCGCATCTCGTCCCGATCGCCGGAGAACCTCCCCTCCCCCCCCACATACCGTAAAGCTGGACTTTGTAGTCCTCCAGGTCCACTCTGTAGTCCATCTGTGTGTGTTCTACAGTACATACTGTGTACTCTGTTCTCTAACGCTTAGAACCCCAATAGTACCACCACAGAGCAGGGCTTATTGGGTTTGGTGGGGGCATTGAGTCCTATCCCGGCAGTGTCACTGAGATGACTTCATTCTGTGTATAAATAATAAATTATTAATAATAATAATAATAATAATAATAATAGGTGGCACGATGGCTTAGTGGTTTAGCATGTTCTCCTCTCAGCACTAGGGATTTCCCGGTTTGAATCCCCATCTGGGTGGAGTTTCCATGTCCTCCCCGTGTCCACATGGGTTTCCTCCGGGTTCTCCGGTTTCCTCCCACTGTCCAAAAACATGGATCAAGTCAATTGAGTTCTCCAAAATTGCCCCATATAGAGTGTGTGTGTGTGAGTGAGTGTGTGTCCAGTGATAGACTGCCCCCCTGTCCGGGGTGTATCTGCCCAGCGCCCGAAACGTTCTCCCCTGGATGGACATGAGGAACCCCCCCCCCGCCCCGCGACCCTAATAGAGGATAAAGCAGAAGATAATTAATGAATGAATGAATGAATGAATAATAATAATAACATGAGGTTCATATCAGGCCAGCAGGGCGGCGCTCCCCCCCCCCTTATTATACTTATTAATAATTATTAATTAAGTATCTTAAACAGTCTAACGAACCTTTGATCTCCTCTCGTTACAGAACGTGCTGATCGTTGAGGTGAGTATCGATACAACAATACGACTTTTAAATGCATTCCTATTTAAATGCAATTTAGAAAGGTGCAATTCAGAGCAGCCAATTCACCTTGAATCCAGGTTTTCGCACTGTTGGAGGAAACCGGTGAACCCGGAGGTGACCCACATGGTCTCGGGGAACCCCCCTCGACCTTCCCAGCCCCCCCCTTTGTGTCCATTGCTGGGCCCACACTCCCACACACTATATACTATATAGGGGCAATTTCGAAAGCTTCAGTTCAGAGCAGCCAATTCACCTTGAATCCAGGTTTTCGCACTGTTGGAGGAAACCGGTGAACCCGGAGGTGACCCACATGGTCTCGGGGAACCCCCCTCGACCTTCCCAGTTCCCCCCTTGTGTCCATTGCTGGGCACACACTCCCACACACTATATACTATATAGGGGCAATTTAGAAAGGTGCAATTCAGAGCAGCCAATTCACCTTGAATCCAGGTTTTTTTCCCCTAGGAAACCCACATGGTCACGGGGAACCCCCCATGACTTTCCCAGCCCCCCTGTGTCCATTGCTGGGCACACACTCCCTCACACTATATAGGGGCAATTTCGAAAAGTGCAATTCAGAGCAGCCAATTCACCTTGAATCCAGGTTTTCGCACTGCGGCAGGAAACCGGTGAACCCAGAGGTGACCCACATGGTCACGGGGAACCCCCCTCGACCTTCCCAGCTGCACCTTGTGTCCATTGCTGGGCACACACTCCCACACACTATATACTATATAGGGGCAATTTAGAAAGGTGCAATTCAGGGCAGCCAATTCACCTTGAATCCAGGTTTTTGCACTGTGGGAGGAAACCCATATGGTCACGGGGAACACCCCACGACATTCCCAGTCCCCTTCCTTGTGTCCATTGCTGGGCCCACACTCCCACACACTATATACTATATAGGGGCAATTAAAGGGGCAATACTATAAAGGTGCAATTCAAAGCAGCCAATTCACCTTGAATCCAGGTTTTTTTCCCCTAGGAAACCCACATGGTTACGGGGATCCCCCCTCGACCTTCCCAACCCCCCCTTGTGTCCATTGCTGGGCCCACACTCCCACACACTATATACTATATAGGGGCAATTTCGAAAGGTGCAATTCAGAGCAGCCAATTCACCTTGAATCCAGGTTTTTGCACTGCGGGAGGAAACCAGTGAACCCAGAGGTGACCCACATGGTCTCGGGGAACCCCCCTCGACCTTCCCAGCCCCCCCTTGTGTCCATTGCTGGGCCCGCACTCCCACACACTATATACTATATAGGGGCAATTTAGAAAGGTGCAATTCAGGGCAGCCAATTCACTTTGAATCCAGGTTTTCACACTGTGGGAGGAAACCCACATGGTCACGGGGAACCCCCCTTGACCTTGTCAGCCCCCCCCCCCCCCTCCTCGTGTCCATTGCTGGGCACACACTCCCACACACTATATAGGGGCAATTTAGAAAGGTACAATTCAGAGCAGCCAATTCACCTTTAATCCATGATTTTTCCCAGAGGAAACCCACATGGTCACGGGGAACACCCCTCGACCTTCCCAGCCCCCCCTTTGTGTCCATTCTTGGGCCCACACTCCCACACACTATATAGGGGCAATTTCGAAAGGTGCAATTCAGAGCAGCCAATTCACCTTGAAACCAGGTTTTCGCACTGCGGCAGGAAACCGGTGAACCCGGAGGTGACCCACATGGTCTCGGGGAACACCCCTCGACCTTGTCAGCCCCCCCCTGTGTCCGTTGCTGGGCACATACTCCCACACACTATATACTATATAGGGGCAATTTTGAAAGGTGCAATTCAGATCAGCCAATTCACCTTGAATCCAGGTTTTCACACTGTGGGAAGAAACCGGTGAACCCAGAGGTGACCCACCTCTCGGGTAACCCCCCTTGACCTTCCCAGCGCCCCCTTGTGTCCATTGCTCACACACACTCCCACACAATATATACTATATAGGGGCAATTTCGAAAGGTGCAATTCAGAGCAGCCAATTCACCTTGAATCCAGGTTTTTTTTTTCCCTAGGAAACCCACACGGTCTCGGGGAACCCACCTCGACCTTCCCAACCCCCCCTTGTGTCCATTGCTGGGCCCACACTCCCAGACACTATATACTATATAGGGGCAATTTCGAAAGGTGCAATTCAGAGCAGCCAATTCACTTTGAATCCAGGTTTTCGCACTGTGGGAAGAAACCGGTGAACCCAGAGGTGACCCACACGGTCTCGGGGAGGCCATGCAAACTCCACCCGGATGGGGACGAGGCGTTTTTCTTCGTCTGGAGCGCGGCGCTGTTTCTTCGTCCGAACGGCACGGCGTGAAATGACGGAGGAATGTGTGTTTCCCCTGCAGACTGCATCTTTAAAAAAAAAAAAAAAGGGCCGTGCGTAAGGCCTCCGACACATGGAGCTGATCAGATCTCCTGACTAACGGCGCTGCAGATGTTATCGTCGTTTACTGGCAGGCGCCGATTTGGGGAATATTTCGAGTGGAATGCCACTTATTTCACTGGTCCGCACAGCGGCCCGCACACCGGTCCCTGCGTTCCTGCAGCCTCATTCCCACAAAGCCTTAACGCCACGACGAAAAAAAAAAAACATGAAATAACCCAAACTTGTTCTTTACCCCCCCCCCCCGCCCCCCCCACAGTTTCATTTCTTCTTCATTTAAAAAAAAAACTGTTTATTTAAGTATATATATAATAAGGGCGGCATGGTGGCTTAGTGCTTTAACATGTTCTCCTCTCGGCGCTGGGGATTCCCACTTCGAATCCCCATCTGGGTGGAGTTTCCATGTCCTCCCCGTGTCCGCGTGGGTTTCCTCCGGGTTCTCCGCTTTCCTCCCACAGTCCAAAAAACATGGATCAGGTCAATTGAGTTCTCCCAATTGCCCCATATAGAGTGTGTGTGAGTGAGTGTGTGTCCAGCGATAGATTGCCCCCCTGTCCTGGGTGTATCTGCCCAGCGCCCGAAACGTTCTCCCCTGGATGGGCATGGGGAACCCCCCCCCCCAACCTAACAGAGGATAAAGCAGAAGATAATGGATGAAGGAATATATATATATATATATATATATATATATATATATATATATATATATATATATATATGACAGCAAGGTGTTTGGCATGTTCTCCTTTCAGGTTTGAATCTGGGTTGAGGTTCCATATTCTTCATGAGGAGAACGTCCTGACTGATACGCAACTGTATAATAGCAATACGCCACAAAAAACTATTTATTTAAATGTAAATTAAATTAAATATATATATATATATATATATATAAATATTCATCCATTATCTTCCACTAGGGGCACTAGGGGGGGTTCTCCATGCCCATCCAGGGGAGAACGTTTCGGGCGCTTGGCAGATACACCCAGGACAGGGGGGCAATCTATCACTGGACACACACTCACTCACA